>CAUYRH010101248.1:0-19696 GCA_963574655.1 Perodicticus potto | reverse complement strand
CTTGAGCCCAGGAATTAGAGGTTGCTGTGAGCTGTAATGCCACGGCACTCTACTCAGGGTGACAGCTTGAGGCTCTGTCTCAAAAAAAAAATAAATTAAATAAATAAACAAATAAATAAAAAGGAGACATAATCTGTAGAGATGATGATCCCTGAAACCACGAACAACGTAGCTACAGTAATGGAGCACCTTTCAAACCAGACTTACAGAGTCAATTTACAAGTCTTTGTATTATTCTTGTTTGAATTTACATGACTGATTTTATGAAAGACTTTGTTCTCATTGTTCTTCAACACAGCTCTATGAATCTGTGTGAACAAGAAAGAAAAAACAATTCAAAGTAGCTTTCTCAGGCTTAGAGGATAAGTCATGGAAACTGCAGCTGGTAGAGCCAGGAGCATCTGGCTTCCCAGAATGCTGTTCGTCTGCCAAGCTGGATTTCACCTCACATTATTAACTCCTCCTCGCCTATGGTCCTCCATGACAGAAATATTTATTCTCTGATTTCATTCTTGGCAAATTAATTTTATTCTCATTTCAGAGATGCTTGTTACAAAGTCCAGTAGTGAAATTTTTATCCAAAAGCATAAAAATATTATATCTGATTTTGAATCACATGAAAGTGAACAAAAAAGTTAAAAAATACGTATTTTAAATATATCTGCTTCGTTCATCAAATTTATGTTGGCCATTTGATATTATCAAGGATAAATATTATAAAACTCCTCTTTTAATTCCCAGGAAATCTATAGGTATGTCACTTTATGATGAATTGCATCATTCCCTTCCTTTGTTTCATTTCCTAAACTATTTCTTACAATTCTTTTATGCCCTTTTCCCGGTTACTATATTTTATTTAATATTTATCACTTAAATAGTAGATTGCATTTCATTGAATTTTATGTTCAGTAGCCTTACTGTTTTAATTTTACCTAGGATTTAGTTGATTTGCTTATAATGAGACATGCCCAGGTGATTTACAATAGCTATTATGGAACCAAGAGAAAAGCTCCATATTAACCCTACACGGGGCTCACAGCTCTGTCTTTCAATATATCTTAGTACATTCCTTCCTTTAGAAAATATGTATTGAGGCTCAGTGCCTGTTGCTTAGCAGCTAGGGTGCCAGCCACTTATACTGGGGCTGGTGGGTTCGAACCTGGCCTGGGCCTACCAAACAACTATAACAACAACAACAAAAAATAGCCGGGTGTTGTGGCGGACGCCTGTAGTTCCATCTACTTGGGAGGCTGAAGCAAGAAAATCACTTAAGCCCAGGAGTTAGAAGTCACCATGAGCTGTGATGCCATGGCACTTTACCCAGGGTGACACAGTGAGACTCTGTCTCAAAAAAAAAAAAAAAAAAGAAAAGAAAAAGAAAATATTTATTGAGCATCTACTCTAACCTTATGATCTTGACATTCTTGTCAGATAGACACCATATAACTAACTAATCATTCCATTCTCTATTCAATAACAATTATGGAAAATACTGTTAGAAAGAAGCAGAAGTTGTGAGCATTTATAATGTGGCCCAGCCTGAGTGGCAGAGAAAGGGTGAAAAAGGGCAAAAGAAAGGCTGAAGAAACTGAAGTGTGAAACCTTCAGAATGTCCAGAACATGATGAGTTAGGTGTCCTCAGTTACGAAAGAGAAGACAAATGATTTGGGGGATGCTTATGAGTGAATTCTTATTTCTCTCAAATGAGACCTACTAGATCGGTTTAGAAATGTGTGCTGGCAAGTGACAGAACACCCGACTCAGATCGAACTAAGGTAAAAATGGAATTTCTCAGCTTTCCTGAGAGAGGTGAGCCTGGAGGAGCCCCCGCCAAACCGGACCTGGAGGCCCAAACAATGTCATAGACCTCAGAGTCATCACCACTTCCTGTCACTGCCTTCTGTGGTGTCAGCTTCAATCTTCTCAGGCTTCTCACACTGATTAAAGTTTAAGTTTGCATCTCCAGGTTCAAGTCTAGGGGAAAAGAGAGAAATCTCATTTCTAGCAGTTGCAGAAAAAGTCTCAGTGCACCTTATAGGTCCTGATCGAGTTATGTGCTCATCCCTGAAGCAGCCATAATGGTCAGAGAAATGGAATGTCTGGCTGGCTGAGCCGGAGGCACAGGACCACACCTGGAGTTATGAGGGACACCTTTCTCCGCGAAGCCAGGTTGCTCCACTTCGTAGAAGAGGGCAGCATGAACAACACAGATTCAGTGCTGATTTCTTAAGTGCTCTGTGTTTTGGTTTTAGACTTTGTTCTGCCCTAATAAAAGTTAAGTCTTTGCAAAAGACTTAAACTGGAGATAAATAAATCTGTGCATGGAAAAAAGCTTTGAGGTCACTGAACTCCTAGGAACTGAGATCAATGAAATTCTGTGTCCCAGAGTGCAATATTTATTTCACAAATGTAAATATGGACACATTTGTGGATATCGCTATTACCTTCTTAATTCTAAAGCTACGAGAGTCTTTTCCAGAATCTTTATCCTCTGACTAAAGCTAATGAGGCTACATAGCATCAAATATTTTCCTCTAATGTGGAAAATTGCAGTGGGTAGAGTGGTATGTACCTGTAAATCCCAGCTGAGACAGGAGAATCACTTGAGCTCAAGGGTTCAAGTCCAGCCTGGGCAACATAGCGAGACTCCGTATCTCTAAAAAAGGAAAAGAAAAATCTATACAATTCTAATTATATTAGTTTCCTGAGTTATTAGACTCTTTCAGCTGAATCTCTTGGACCTTCTGTTAGCTCCAATTCAGAACCATTATAATAGGCCAAATTTAGAAGAAAGACTGGCCACAAACGACTTTGAAAACCTCCTCCTATGTTCCTAAAATTACCTGTAATAGTGCATGTGATAGGGCTATAACAAGTCTTCTCATTGTTTGCTAAGGTTGATTCACTTGATCAGGCTAGCCAGACCAGAAAGTAGGCCACTTTTGGTTCACAAGTTAATTCTGATCAATTAGTAGTGGCTGACCGTAGTACTATGCTAAGAGCAATTTTGAGACTATATCCAAGCTCCAGGTGAAAGAGTGCTATAATTGATTAGTTATGCCTGCCAGGAATGCAGCAATAGGAAGCGGTGCCATATGTGCTACCTGTTTGCAGTCCTCAAGCTAGGATAGTTCCCAATTTCTTCTACATTCTATCTGAATTTCTTTTATAGATGTGAGCCAAGAAGAAAATGAGTGTTGACCTGTCAAGAATCCGAGAATCACTTGCCAGGGTCAGTACTAGGGTGAGGCAGGTGAAGTAGACAAGGTACAAAATGTGAGGAAGCACTCACTGTCAGCATCAGAGAGTATAAGATCAGCACTTCCATGACCCTGAGAGTGAGCACCTCTCTCAATTTTGTGCCCTGGGTTTCTCATTTGTTTCACCCTAACCCTGGTCACTGCATTGTGTGCTCGAGGCTCTACACTCTATCATTTACGTAGAGGGAAACATGTAGAAACAAAATGTTCAGGGGGGGAAACAGTACCTACTGCATTGTAAAAACTTCCATAAAGAAGACATTCTCACTTGCTGTTGTCACACATGATGGTTACTTATCTGAAAGTCAAGTCAGTAGTGGCAACACAGTTCAGAAAAACATCCCCAAAAGTCAGAGGTTCACTGGCTGGTGAAACAGTGAGCCTAGTTATCTATTAATTGGCCTTTGCCTTTTAAAAACTAAGACCCCAGCTGTATGTCCCTTAGGATCATTCCACTGAAGTAACTCAACTGTTGTTATATTGGGATTAATGTCCTTTATGTAAAAACCTCCAAATGGTCCAAATGGTTAAAAAGAAAAGAAAATTGTAAGATTTGAAGACCAGTTGGTCAGGGTGTCCTTTCCAAATGAAGAGCAGCCAGACCTCTCCTGGGAGGAATTGCAGCCCGGTAAGGACCTGAAGACATCCACATTATGGATTCTTGGGGTCTAAGTCTGGTTCCCCTGTTCCCTGGACTTATGCTGTGATCTCTTCCAGAATATTTCTTCCAACGTGCTGGAGGAGTCTGCAGTCTCTGACGACACCCTGTCGCCTGACGAGGATGGGGTGTGCTCCGGCCGGTACTTCACCGAGAGTGGCCTGGTGGGCCTCCTGGAGCAGGCCGCAGAGCTCTTCAGCACGGTCAGTGCCAGCAGGCATCTCAGGGCCTGGCCGCGCATGCCCCGCTGGACTCTGGGTGCTGGGAATGCCCTAACTTAACAGCCCTACTTCTCCAGGACACGTGCCAGGGTGTGCAGGGCAGGGGATGAGGCTGGGGAACACTTTGATGTATGCAAATTGCATCAGCTCCCCGAGGGAGGTGAGAGCACCTTTCATCATGGTAATATTCTGGTTTTCGCTGCATGCCCATTGGCTGGGTGGCAATGTCACAGTATTATTTCCACTTAACAGGGGTGGAAATGAAGCCACAGAGAGGTGAAATGGCTTGTCCAGTGTTACACAATAAATGATGAGGCATGTCCTCCCCCCATTTTCCCTTTAATAGAGAATAAGTGGGTGGAGCCACTTGGAGGAGAGGGAAGGAATACACAGACCGGTCTCCCTCCTGACAAATGAGTAACCCTCGGATCTCTACAGACCAGGGCCAGCTTAGGGAAGAGTGAGAACAGAAATCGCTAAGAGTTTCCTCCTTAACTTAATCTGGGTCTAAACATTCCTAATGAGAGAAACAATACATAGATTAAGTCACTGACATTCAGGCCAAGAGGGAAAGTCTCTTGTTGGTTTTCTTTTTTAAAACACACCTCCTCCTCTAATTTTTAAGCCAAGTAAATATTCAGTATTTCACTGTATTTGGCTGATCCAATTTTGTTTTATCACCATATTCTTCTTTATTTTCTACTTTTCATTTCCAAGTTTCCTCCCCATAAGGTCTATGTATTTTAAGTATGTTTTCTTTTTTCTTGCTTTCCTTTTCAGGATTCAGAGCATAGCTAATATACGCTCCTTTTTCCTCAAATTCAAGAAAATTAGTTGGTTAGAATCTTAACTAACTCCCATGAGGCATACATTTAGCATCTGTCTGAAGGACTTCCGATGAAATTTAAATACACCAAAGCTCATCCCTGAATTACTCTTAGCCTCTGCTGCCAAACTCCTGTTTTTGTTGTGTTTTTTTTTTCCCCAAAAATACTTCTCTCTACTTAGTATCTGCATACAGAACCACTTCATGATGGGTCTAGTTCAGCTTGAATGCTAACACCTGTCCATAGATGCTCAGCCATCCCTTCCTGCTGTGTAAAATCCTGTGTTGCAACCCTAAATCCATCCTCCAGTGCATCGTCTGGACCATGAACTCCTGTTGCTCTTCTTGAGTTTCCAGTGGATTAAATTCTCTCTATTCTCCTCTTTTCTAAGGGAGGCCTATATGAGACGGTTAACGAGGTCTACAAGCTGGTAATCCCCATCCTGGAAGCACATCGAGACTTCCGAAAGCTGACCTCCACTCACAACAAGCTGCAGAAGGCTTTTGACAACATCATTAGCAAGGTAGCCGGGGACCCTGGCTTGAGGTCCTGTTACCTGGTGGCAGGTGACCATGTCCTAGAGATGCTTAGCCCTCCTTCCCTCCCTCTGGGGAGGGATTTACCTGAGCGCTTCATTTTATTTATTTATTTATTTAGAGACAGAATCTCACTATGTCGCCCAGGGTAGAGTGCCGTGGCGTCACAGCTCACATCAACCTCAAATTCTTGGGCTTACACCATTCTCTTGCCTCAGCCTCTCAAGTAGCTGGGACTACAGGTGCCCGCCATAACACCTGGCTATTTTTTTGTTGCAGTTGTCATTGTTGTTTAGCAGGCCCAGGCCAGGTTCAAACCTGCCTGCCTTGGTGTATGTGGCTGGCACCTGAGCACTTCATTATTTTAGTTCCCAACTTTCAGAAAAGGGCTGGGAATGGAGGCCCAGAATTCCAAGTGCAAAAGAAGGTAGCTTGAATGATAAGCAGTCTCCAGATTACAATCAAGATAGGTTCTGTGGCATCGTTCTTAAGTTTAATTTGTATGTAAGTTGGAACAGGTGCATCTGCCTGTTACTGGAAGTAGCCTCTGTTCAAAAGTCTGAGTTAGATGCAAGTTGGATGTTTGTTACTCAGGAACTGCCTGTACTTTGTAACCAGGACATGTGAGGATCTTTTAAATTCGCTTAATAGAAGGCCCTTAAATCTTTCATGGTTTCTTTGGTGGTTGTTGCTATTATTTGCTAAGTTTCTTCCATAAAAATTACATCTTTTTTTTGAAACAGAGCCTCAAACTGTCACCCTGGATAGAGTGCCATGGCGTCACAACAACCTCAAACTCTTGGGCTTAAGCGATTCTGTTGCCTCAGCCTCCCAAGTAGCTGGGACTACAGGCGCCTGCTACCAAGCCCGGCTATTTTTTGGTTGTAGTTGTCATTGTTGTTTGGCAGGCCTGGACTGGAATCGAACCCACCAGCTCCGGTGTACGTGGCTGGCACCCTAGCCAAAATTACATCTTCCTTTGGTGCCGAGCCAAAATTACATCTTCCTTTCTTCCTTTAAGGAATGATTTCTGTTTATATCAACCATAGGAATAAAATGCTTTGTTACTCCTGCGTTTGCGACCCAGTGGATCCTCAGGAATTGTATAACTAAAGAGAGATTTTCATATTTTGTTCATCAGGATCATAAGAGAATGTTTGGAACCTATTTCCGAGTTGGTTTCTATGGATCCAAATTTGGGGATTTAGATGAGCAGGAATTTGTTTACAAAGAGCCTGCAATTACCAAGCTTCCTGAGATCTCCCACAGACTAGAGGTAAGAAAAATGATTCTGTAGCTTGACATTGTATACTTGACCAAAACAAGTTACACTGGGTCAATACCCAAAATAAGTAAACAAATAATAAATCATGGATTCATCATTGATCTCTGCATACATTTTTTTCACTTTGCATTTATAATATAATTGTGAGGTAAAGGAAGATTTGCCTAGTTTTCCCCTAAGTTCCTGTGTATGCTTTTCAAAGTTTGTGAATTATATGGAAAATAGTTATTTTCAAATCTATGCAAAATTGACTCAATGTCATGACCTTTCTTATCACCCTCTCCAAATGTAACTAATATGCGCTAACAGCTGGAAAGTTCAGTTTTTCAGCGTGAAGGCTATCGTCTTCACTTTAAAGTGATCTGGCTGCATTACTGAATCACCCCTAGAAAATGGTGTGGCCATCCTTTTGCTGTCACTGGACATCTTCCTTCTGATACAGAGCTACTTCACCAGTCCCAACTCCAACTTGCCATTGACGTTTGGTCCACAAGGTAACAGAAAAGGATAGCAGGTTTTTTTGGAAGAAAGGCTAAAAGGATGGAGGAAAGATTAACACCCTAGAGAAACCTTAGGAAAAAGAAAACAGATGGTGAAAGGGCCAAAGACTAAACTCAGGAAGAAAGTCAAAGGGTGCTTCCAAAGCAAAACCCTCTCAGGCTGAGTGACTGGGATCATCGGACCCTCTGACAGTTAACCAAAGATTCGTTCGTATGCTTTCTTGCTATTGTTTTGAATGTATGCCCTCTTATTAAAACTGTAAGACTTAAAACACTTGTGTTCCCTAATTACCCCTTGCTCTAACCCAACATGCTGAGTAAGACAAGAGACTTTAATCTTTACTTGACTCAGAGAAGCCATCACACAGAGCAGCTTAGTGAGTTGCCCAAAGTTACTCAGCACGTGAGAAAGAGAACTAGCAACTAGTTCTCCAGACCGCTTGGTTTTCTAACGTGTTCCCTCCTTAGAATTAGACGTATTTTGTCTTCTTGTGCACTGTAATTTGCCACAAAATAGGAAGCCTGGTGACCTCCAAGTTCCCTGGGTACAAAAAGCGAGAAGTAAAGACCTTGATACCCCAGGAGATGCCTCAGGAAATATGAGGATGTTGCTTGAATTAGAAGGCAAGCACATATATTTTAGGGAAGCATGTATCAGTTGACAGTGCTGAACTTCCTTATATTTTTATTTCTGTTTCAGGAAATGCTGAACTTTGCTCATTAGCTCAGAGGGACTCTCAATAATAAATGAGCAGATTCTACCTTGCACTTGTTCCAAACTTTGTATCACTTCTGAGAAGACAAAGAGTTGTATGATGTTAAACTAACCTTTACAAACTGTCGGTTCTTCTTACCTAGGGATTTTATGGTCAGTGTTTTGGCGCGCAATTTGTGGAAGTGATAAAAGACTCCACTCCTGTGGACAAAAGCAAGTTGGATCCAAACAAGGTATAAAAAAATTGCAGAAATTAATCATCAGGCTCCTAATTCCTTTATCCTATCCTGAGAAGACAAAACAACCTCTTACATCTGGATTTCCAAGTCATTTAAATGCAGCCAAACATTTTTGTCTAGGGTTCAGCTACAAATTGGTCAAATCTTAAAGAAAAACATACTCAAATGCCAGAATCATAATCTACTGTTTATTAAGCACCAACTGTGTGTCTGGAACTGAATCAGGCCCTTTACATACAGCATTACATTTCATCCTCCATCAGTCCTTCCAAGTAGGTTTTGTTGTTCCCATTTTACAGATGAGAAAACTGAGGCCTAGAAAGGGCCAGCATCTTTCCAAGATCATACAAGTGGACGAGCCACTACTCAAACTTAGGGTCTGCTGTCCCTGAACCCATACTGCTAATCACTGCTCTTTACTGCCTTTCTATAAAACATTTAAAGTCTCCATTTAAAACATGTTTAAAAGTTGCAGACTCTCTGATAGTATCTCGTGGCACTATTCTTTAGGCTGCAAGCACTCCTTTTAGCCTAGTGTAGGATCCCTTTCTCACGTGTGCTGTGAAGGGAATGATACAAAAAGCTTGGGCTTCTGTTTCCTCACTTTCCCATGGGCACATGGTCCATTTTGCCCCACACTGGATGTACTGCAGTAGCTTCTGATGCTAACACCATGGTTAGCTCCAACCCCACAAGTTAGAGGCTCAGTCCTCCTCAAGGCTGCCCTTACTTCAGACATGAGGCTCCAGGGGAGCTCCTGGGCCAACCACCCTTCTGACCAGCCAGCTACAAATTCAGGAGTTTCTACAGCACCTTCAAATTAGATAATTCATTGAAATGACTCACCTAAGTACTATACTTATGATTACAGTTTTATATAAAGGTACACAGAGGGCAAGGTCTGGGAAGGGACACGTAGTTTCTGTGCCCTCTCTCATGAAATCCAGGCACAGCACCTGCCTGGCACATCAATGTGTTCACCAACCAGGAAGTGCCACCAAGTCACAGTGTCCAGAGTTCTTGTTGGGGTTTCCTCACGCAGGCATGATTCCGGCCCCTCTTCTCTCTCTGGGGGTGAGGCTAGCCCAAAGTTCCAAGCTTCTAATAGGATAATTGGTCTTTTTGATGACCTCTTGGCATCCTAAAGCTGTCTAGGGGCCTGCCAAGAGTCACCTCATTATCATAACAAAGGTACACCTATTACTCAGGAAATTCCCAGTTTTTGAAGCTCTGTGCCAGGAAAAGGGAACTAGGACCAGACATATTCTTTATTCCCCAAGGCGATACTGCCTGCCCAGCCATGCCACACACAGATATGTTCATGAATGAGCTTTCTCTGCTGGAAATAATGCAAGTGCAAGGTATTATTAAGGGCCCAGGCAACAGAGGGTCAACTGCCATCTGGAAAACCTCTCAAACGAAAGCCCCAAACTCTTTTTTCAGTTCTGTCTTCCAGGGTATTATGAGAATGATGCAATTACGGAAGAAATTGCCAAATTTAAGAGTTGATTTTTTTCTACATCTTTCAGAACACTTGCTTGCTGAAGATACATTTCCTAGCCTAGGTTTGAAAGCTATGTCTGTGCTAAGAGTTGAACTAAGCTTCAGACAGAAATGTTTGGGGTCCTTGGAAGATAGGATTGTCTGTGTGCCCACAGTGATGTGTGCACAGAACGGCTATGTAAAATCACCAGTGACCTCCCTGACACGGAGTGTTCTTTTCCCCTCCTTCCCCTGCTCCCTAAGTAGGTGTAAGAGCTTGGAATGAGAGTCCAAATCCAAAATCACAACCAGATTTCATTATGCTAAATAGTGATTTGCAGTCTGAGGTCAGTGACCCCACCCACCTCCTTCAGTGAGTGGGTGTCCTACTGTCTGTGCTCACTGTCACCCTTTTTTTTAAAGAGGCCTTCTTCCTTAATAAGTACCCTCTTCACTCTGCATGTGTATGTGGAAGCCGGGGTAAGGGGTGTTTGAAGGAGGCAAGTGGGTCACTACAAAAGTTTTGAGAGAGACTGTTATAGTCCATTATTTCACTTCAAGAAACACAGTTGACAGGTTCCTTTCTGATTCACCCCTGAAAGTTTCAGCTTTCCCGGCTTATTGGTGTTGCTGGGAGGGCTTAGTTTGTTCGTATCTATGTGGATTTTACGTTTCTTGATTTTTGTGTATCTCAAAACTTTTGTAATGACCCACAAATACACAGTAAAATTCACTGTTTTGATGTTTAGCTCAGTGAGTTTTGACAAACACATGTAACCGGCACCACCATCAAGAGAGAACAGGTTCGGCTCGGCACCTGTGGCTCAACGGGCTAAGGCGCTGGCCACGTACACCTGAGCTGGCGGGTTCGAATCCAGCCCGGACCCGCCAAACAACAATGATGGCTGCAACCAAAAAATGGTCGGGCATTGTGGCAGGCACCTGTGGTCCCAGCTACTTGGGAAGCAGAGGCAGGAGACTCGCTTGGGCCCAGGAATTGGAGGTTGCTGTGAGCTGTGATGCCACAGCACTCTATCCAGGGTGACAGCTTGAGGCTCTGTCTCAAAAAAAAAAAAAAAATAGAGAATAGGTCCGTCACTCCAAAATACTTCCCTGTGCCCCTCCTTAGTCATTCTCTGCTTTCCGCCCCTGGCAGTCCCTGGTCTGCCTTCCGTGTCTGTAGCTTGCCTTTTCCAGATCTTATCACACAGCAAATAAATGGAATCCTACAGCCTTTTGAGTCTGGCTTTTTTCACTGGGCATGATCCATCTGAGACTTACCCCTGTTGGAACGGTTTGTTCCTTTGTGTGGACGTGCCACCATTTGTTTATCAGGGGACATTTGGGTTCTTTCTAGTTTATTCTGTTAGGAATAATGTTGCCATAGACGTTTGCATCCAGGTGTTTGTATGGACACAGGTTTTCATTTCTCTTGAGGACACTGTAGGAGTAGGATTGCTAAGCTGTCGGTCAGTGCAATTTAACTGTGTAAGAAACTGCCGAGGCGTTTTGCGTTCCTACTGTTCACGTATAAAAGTCCCAACTGCTCTCCATCCTTGCCAACACTTGGTATTGTTAGGGTTTTTTAGTTTGGCTTCGTAAGCATGCAGTGGTCATAGTCACCCTGAAAAGGAAAGTTTTTGCCTCTGAAATAGCAGTTTGCAAACTCTCATACCAAGGCTTCTGTTGGATCAGTTTGCTCTGCTAGGAGGGGGCAGTCAGCACACCTGACTCTCTGGCAGACAGGCATATTGTCCTCTCCTGCTCAGAGTCCTTTTGCTCCCTGGGCCTGTGGGGCAGGACCGGCAGCCGGCTGAATTCTCGCCTGCTGCCCTCAGTATCTGCAGCTTTTCTGAGCTGGGAGGGTGGTGCCCTGCGCTGTGTTCCAGCATGCCCCTCCAGTGCCTTGCAGAATGGCTCATCTCCTCCCTCGCCCTTTCTGCCCCAGGCCTACATACAGATCACTTTTGTGGAGCCCTACTTTGATGAGTACGAGATGAAAGACCGGGTCACCTACTTTGAGAAGAATTTCAATCTGAGAAGGTTCATGTACACCACCCCCTTCACCCTGGAGGGACGGCCTCGGGGAGAATTGCACGAGCAGTACAGGAGGAACACGGTGCTGACCACCATGCACGCCTTCCCCTACATCAAGACGAGGATCAGTGTCATCCAGAAGGAGGAGGTAACGGCCCCCACCGGACAGGGTCGACCTGGGACCTCCCAGGAGGACACGGAAACCTGCGCACTCCTTCCCGGCAGGCTGGAGTGAAAACAAAGAGGGACATACTTGAAATAGGACAATGTGATTATCATTTCACTCTCATGGTGCCAGGAATCCCATGTAGGCAGCTACCTATTTTATAGCACTAGTTTATATTAAATATTTAATATTTTAAAGTTATCCCTTTAGTATAAGGTTTACATATTTAATAATAACATTTAATATATTTATATTCTAATTATAAACATGTACATATTTAAATTTTAAATATTTTATATAAAATTTTTATATGTTTAAAAGCCCAGGTGGCACCCATGGCTCAAAGGAGTAGGGCACCAGCCCCTTATGCCAGAGGCGGCAGGTTCAAACCCGTCCGCAGCCAAAACTGCAAAAAAAAAAAAAAAAAAGCCCAGAGGTGATTCAAATATACATGTGTTGTTAATTATTAGGGAAAGGATCCACAAATGTGCAGCCACAGCGAGTTGGTGGTGAGCTGCCGATAGGGCACCATGCCAGGTAGACGAGTTGGCTAACTGGCTTCTAGTGCCTACTTCCTCCGGTAACTTTGCACAAGCAAATTTGCTTTAGTTTCTTCATTTGTGCACTGGTAGGAAAGACCTCTATGTTCAATACAAGACCATACTCTTTTTATTTTTTTTTAAGTCACTATCTCTTGCTTTCAAGACCATACTCATTTTAATAGGACTGGTCAAGAAAGTCTCTAGCCATAGAATCATTCAGAATTATACATGCCATAAATATTTCATTTTCCTTTAAAACACATACATGTACATTTATTTGGCATTTTTTTTATAAAGGGCCACAAACTTCTCTGTGATTATGGGTTGGCTGACCACAATTCAACATTTTTTTTTTGTTTTCTGTAAAGCAGAATAAGGGCTTAAAGGTCCCTGTTAAGCAACAGGAGAGCAAAAGGTTTAGATTTTTATAATTTTTCCCCTAGCCTTTTGCAGTTGGCTTGTACTCACCTAATATGACAGGAATTTTTATAGCAACTCACTTTCATAATGCTCAAGCATTCCATTTGGTTTTAGTAGAAACAACTTTTTCTTTCCACACCTATAGTTTGTCAGTTTATACATGACTTAGATTAGGTCATTAAAATAACAAGCATAACACGCATAATCAAGGTGGTGAACAAACACAGGTGACTGTGGGGAATCTACACCTCATCAGCGAAGCAGAAGTGGCTGAGCTAACTGGAGAGCTGCACACCAGCTAGTGTTCAGCAAAGTCACCGCATCAGAATGTGGGTCTCCCAGAGGGTGGACAAAGCCCGACCTAGGGACTCAGTCAAGGGGAGGCAGGGTATTTCTTCTTGTGTGGACTTTTTTTGTTTTTGCAGTTTTTAGATGGGGCCGGGTTTGAACCCGCCACCTCCAGCATATGGGGCCAGCACCCCACCCCTTTGAGTCACAGGCACCGCCCCCTTGTTTGGACTTTTGAACATGGAAACATGTTGATCATAGCATAAAAATAAACTCCCGGTGATTCAGCACTGTAGCTCCGCGGATAGGGCGCCAGCCACATACAACAGGGCTGGTGGGTTTAAACCCAGCCTGGGCCTCCCAAACAACAATGGCAACTACAACAAAAAAATAGCTGGGCATTGTGGGGGGCGCCTGCAGTCCCAGCTACTTGGGAGGCTGAAGCAGGAGAATCGCTTAAGCCCAAGAGTTTGAGGTTTCTGTGAGCCATGATGCCACGGTACTCTACTGAGGACAACACAGCAAGACTGTCTCAAAAAAATCAACTCATGGCACAAAAGAGCATTCTTAAAACTTTTCTTGGCCATCTGTAGTTCCCTAAAAACTTCAGTGTATTTATCTGCTAGGGCTGCATAACCAAATATTACAGATGGAATGGCTTCAACAATAGAAATGTATTATCTCATGATCTAGACGCAAGCGTCCTCAAACTTTTTAAACAGGGAGCCAATTCACTGTCTCAGACTGTTGGAGGGCTGGACGGACTATAGTTTAAAAAAAAAAAACTATGAGCAAATTCCTGTGCACACTGCACATTTACTTATTTTGAAGTAAAAAACAAAACGGGAACAAATACAATTCACACCGCCGCATGTGGCCCGCGGGCCATAGTTTGAGGACCCCTGATAGAGGCTAGAAGTCTGAAATCAAGGTGTTGGCAGGGTTGGTTTCTTCTGAGGGCTCTGAGGGTCTGTTCCAGCCTCCTCTCCTTAGCTGTGGATGGCCATCTTCTCCCTGTGTCTCTTCACATCATTTTCCTTCTATACACACTTGTGTCCAAATTTCCTCTTCTTACAAGGACACCACTCATATTGGATTAAGGTCGACCCTAATAACTACTTTTAACTTGATTATCTCTGTCAAGACTCTATCCCAAATAAAGTCAGGCTGTAAGGTATTGGAGGTTAGGACTTCCAACATATGAATTTGGGGAAAATAAAACTCCACACACAACATTCAAGGACCCTCCCCCCAAACCCAGCATTACTTTTTTTTTTCTTTGAGACAGAGTCTTATTCTGTCCCCCCGGGTAGAGTGCCATGGCATCATCATATCTCACAGCAACCTCAAACATTTTGGCTCAAGAGGTCCTCTTGCCTCAGCCTCCAAAGTAGCTGGGACTACAGGCCATGATGCTGAGCTAGTTACTCTATTTTTAGTAGCAATGAAGTCTCACCCTTGTTCAGGCTGGTCTCAAACTCCTGAGCTCAAGCAACCCATCCACCTCGGCCTCCCAGAGTGCTAGGATTACAGGCATGAGCCACTGGGCCTAGCCCCAAACCAGCATAACTCAGCATAAAGTTAACAAGTACATTGACCTTTAAGAGAATTCCATTTACTAGGAATTCACCTTAGGGGTGAGTTGGAGAAGGCGTAAGTGATATCAAAAGTTTATGGTACAGCCAGGCATGGTGGCTCATGCTTGTAATCCTAGCACTCTGGGAGGCCGAGGCAGATGGATTGCTTGAGCTCAGGAGTTCAAGACAATCCTGAGCAAAAATTAGACCCCGTGTCTATTAAAACTAGAAAAACTAGCCAAGTGTTGTGGCAGGAGCCTATAGTCCCTGCTACTCTGGAGGCTGAGGCAAGAGGATTGCTCAAGCACAAGAGTTTGAGGTTACTGTGAGCTATAACACCAGGGTGCTTTACCCAGGGCAACAGAATGAGACTCTGTCTCAAAACCAAACTGAAACAAAACAAAAACCTTATGTTATAATGGAGATGGGGAAGAGAATCTTGAGTGCTGTGCTTCTAATGGCTTTCCCAATTGTAAGTCAAGTAACTTGTTCAACAATAAGAAAGGAAATAAGACAATGTAGGGAAAAAACAAGACGTTTAAATAGACACATAACTGCAATCGAATCGTGACCTCCACACTTACTACCTGTGTCATTTTAGTGTAGCTCACTTTACCTTACACATCTCCCTTTCACTATAAAACACAGAGAATAAGGAGGTTGTTGAAATGAATAAGTGACAAATGTATGTAAAATTCCTGGAACATAATAAGTACTCGAGAAATGTTAAACCCTTTCTTCTTAACCTATTAAGATTGTTTTAAATTGGCTTGGCACCTGCCTCAGTGGCCACACACACCGAGGCAGGCGTGTTCAAACCCAGCCCGGGCCAGCTAAGCAACAATGACACCTGCAACAGAAAAATAGCCGGGTGTTGTGGCGGGCACCTCTAGTCCCAGCTACTTGGGAGGCTGAGACAAGAGAATCGCTTAAGCCCAAGAGTTTGAAGTTGCTGTGAGCTGTGACGCCACAGTACTCTACCCAGGGTGACATAGTGAGACTCTGTCTCAAAAAAAAAAAAAAATTGTTTTAAATTACTCTGCAAGTCTTTCCTTAGCCGCTTCTTCAAATCCAGGCAGGTGCCCTCTCTGTCACAGCTCCAGGTTCATCTATGGTATATGAGGCCAGACAGTGACTTGCCTACATTTATGTCTTATGTTCAGTTTGTTCTGACACCAATCGAAGTTGCTATTGAAGATATGAAGAAGAAGACACTGCAGTTAGCAGTTGCCATTAACCAGGAGCCCCCTGATGCCAAGATGCTTCAAATGGTGCTGCAAGGCTCTGTAGGAGCCACTGTCAATCAGGTGAGCAAGACCAGCTGGTTATCATAAGGCTGCACCCTCCTTCTTTGGGGTTGATGAGGTCTCTGAGCGAGGTTCAGAGGCTGTTTTGGGTGCCTCTTCTCTTTCAGGTAACAATGCAAGGTAAAAAAGAAATCCTAGAGATAGCTAGGAGTACCATTCTCTCAAGAAGTTTCTATTTAGGGACTAGATCTAGCAGTATGCTGCAGACTGAGGGCGGCCTGTTAAAGAGAGCCTAGTCAGACCCAATTTAGGCAAAGTTGTTTCGAGACTTGAGACTAACCTATGAATACCTGTAGGAGAGAGATGAAGGAAATATCCGATTCTTGGGTCAGTCACTGATAAACCCAGCATGCCAAGGACTTTGCCAACCAGGAGTGACCTGGGACCAGGTTTCTTAGGCCACCAACACCCTAACTCCCAAGGTCAGCATACTACTGAACCATTCTTAGTTGGAGGGACTAGCCTTAAAGCTGTGTGGCCTCCTTAATTTCAATTCTAGATCTGTTCTTGTCTACACTCAGATATTCAGTGAGCATCATGAGTCGTTTCTCACTCAGCACAACTGGATTACCTGCGAAAATTCTGTCTACTTAATCTCAGCATAGCAGCAATAGCAAAAAGGAGAAAAGCCTATTGTATTTCCAACATCAGAAAAAATTAGCATATAGCATCCCTCTTGGGTACAGGATACAACTACAAGAGGGACTCTACCTAATGAAAACAAACATGGTAACCTAGTTATTTATACCCTCACATTAATCAGAAATTTTTTTAAAAATTAGGATATTTTGCCTTTGCAAGGGCCAATACTCTGATGAAAATGGAAGACCTCGTAAGCCAACAACCATGGACTACATAGAGACATCTCTAACACAAGCCAAATGCAAAATGCTATTCGCCACTAGGGCAACTAGACAGTGTGAATGGATAGATCAAGGCAAGCCTCATTTTTAGAAAAGCACCCCACAGCACACATCCTTTAGGGCAGTTATATTACCTTCCTATGTTTATGTGAAGGAAAACTCATTAGTAGTAGTATTTGAGAAAATACATTTGTACTTCAGAGTATTCTCTTAAAACTTCAGACTCCATTTCCCCCCAAGTAACTTAATTTTCTTTCAAATATCAATATGGTTGTATAATGGTTTTTTGTTTTGTTTCTTTTTTCTTCAACCAGGGACCACTGGAAGTAGCCCAAGTGTTCTTGGCTGAAATTCCAGCCGATCCGAAACTCTATCGACATCACAACAAGTTGAGGTTATGCTTTAAGGAATTCATAATGCGGTAAGGAGGAAAATGGAATTTTATTAAAGCAGTAGTTCTCAAAAGTGTGGTCTCAGACTAGCAGCTTGACCATCACCTGCTAGAAACTTGCTAGAGAACTTGCTAGAAAGGCAAAGTGGTAGGTGCCACCCAGAGCTACTAAACTGGCATCTGTCCATGTGGGACAACACGATCTGTGTTCCGCAGCCTTCCTGGTGATTCTAACGCTCACTGAAGTTTGAGAACCACTGCAACAGAGCAACGCTCCTCGTATAGTCCTAAGTAACTTACAAACTTCAAAGTGTTTTCACGTCTGTCATTTCCTGTGTGCCTTGGAATCACATAAAACAGGTGTTATCATCATCCTTATCTTAAAGAAGAGGAATTGGAGGTTCAGACACAGGAGATAATTTTACTTAGGGTCACATAGCCAGTGACAAATAGTTGAGTTCAAACTAGGTCTCCTGAATCCAAGTCCTCCACACTATTATCATTGTGCTGATATTCCACTGACCTGTTAGAGTCCCAGAAGTTCTTAGCATTGCTTTCTTCATATTACAATTTCCCAAATTATATAAGAACTTATTTTTAGAAACTCAAAAGTAGGCCAGTGCCCAGCAGTTCATGCCTATGATCCCAGCACTCTGGGAGGCTGAGGTGGGAGGATCTCTTAAGCTCAGGATTTTGAGACCAGCCTGAGCAAGAGGGAGACCCCCATCTCCACTAAAAGTAGAAAAATTAACCAGGTGTGGTGGCAGCCACCTGCAGTACCAGCTACTTGGGAGGCTGAGGCAGCGGGGATCACTGAGCCCAGGAGTGCTGTGAGCTAGGCTGAGACCATAACACCCTCGCCCAGGTGACAAAGCAAAAAAAAAAGGAAGCTCAAAAATAGATACTGCCTCAAACTGAGAGATAGAAGCAAGATTCTAAAACAGACTTTTCTAAGGGTATCATCTTGATGACAGTTCCCCAGATCAGACAAGCCTCATCTTCTGCAACGGAACTGGCTTCAAAGGCAGCTAGTTCAGCCTGCATAGGAAGTGGGTCTTTGGGTAAGATTTTGTGATCTGTCACGATACAGATAGATATATTGGGTCTCCTGCGATTTTTGAAAGAATGAATATGAATGATGTGATGACCTTTACCTATAAGGACAAATAACATCAGGAACATGTGTACCAATATTCGTTTTCATCCATGACCCTTAGAGCAGCATACAAAATACAAGAATATCCACACTTGGTAGGTAGAGATAAGGGAGGCTAAAAGTTAAAATTTGCTAAATTTAACGAAAACTTATCAGAATGCTAGTGTTGGGTGAAGTCGGAGACATCTCCTCCTTCTCAGGCTTTGGTGAGAGGTCTGCAACTTGGCCACGTATAGAGGAGTCTGCAGTGAAGCACAGCTGCTCGGTGGTAGGATGTGCATGTGTGGCTCTGTGGGTACATATTTGTGCATGTGAGCACACACAGGTACACACACGGACTGTATTTATTAGTGTTTTGGCATTTGAATTCTTTCCTGTCTTTGAAAGCAATTCTGACATTACGAAAAAGGTAGATTTTTTTTTTTCAAAACACAGTGCATATTTATATAACGAGAAGCTAGAAGAATATTTGGGGGATTTTTTAGATCTATTAATTTTTCATGTATTTTCATTTAAAATTAATTATGGCTGAAGGCCTCCAACCAGATGGTCCAGGCTTCTCTGGACATCTGGAGAGACCTGTGAAATGTGGGAAGAGCATGCACTACGACCCGGGTATGGTATCAGTTACGGGAGTACAGAAACCTGGGTGCTGCTCTGCTCTTGATACAGGACACATCTCTGCACAGCTAAATGACCCAGTGCAGCATGTGCTGAAAACCCGACACGGCGTGTGTACTAAATATAGGACTACAGAGATCAGAAAAGAGCTCATTGACAGACTAGAGTGTTCAGGGAAGGCTTTGTGCAAAAACACCTCTTAAACCCTGCCTGGAACATATGGTTGGAAGAAAGGGGGCAGGGAAAGAGGGAGCTATTACCACCGTTCCCCCTTTTGTGTGATGTTACTTTCTGCAGTTTCAGTTAGGTGGTCTGAAAATAACATATACAATAAGAGATTCTGAAGAGAGGGCAACTAACCACATCCACGTAACTTATATTGTTATAATAGTTCTATTTTATTAGGAGTTATCGTTAATCTGCTTCTGTGCCTAATTTATAAATTGAACTTTTTCATAGGTATATCTGTATAGGAAAAAAGCATAACATATGGAGGGTTTAGAACTATCTGTGGTTTCAGATGCCCACTGGGAGTCTGGGAACGTACCTCCCATGGATGAGGGGGCTGCTGTACTGGTGAGGAGGCGGTACAACCACAGGGCTCA
>CAUYRH010101246.1:0-14170 GCA_963574655.1 Perodicticus potto | reverse complement strand
AAAGGAATTAAAGGATCGAATGGCAGATCTATTTTTAGATCTCTAAGTATTCTCCAAATATCTTTCCAAAAGGAATGTATTAGTTTGCATTCCCACCAACAGTGTAGAAGTGTTCCCCTTTCTCCACATCCACACCAACATCTATTTTTGGAATTTTGCAATGTGGGCTAATCTTACTGGAGTTAGATGATATCTCAAAGTAGTTTTGATTTGCATTTCTGTGATCAGATTTAATAAAATTATTAAAAAAAATTAATATTTAAGTAAGGTACTTTGGTCAAGTACACACATCAATTTACAAAAGCGATTTCACATAACCTCCCAAAATATCCATTCCCCGTGTTAGTAAAGTGAAAGAGTTGGAAAATGGAATGTCTCCCAAAACATTCTTTCTCTAAGACCTTTGTTAAATATCTTGATTAAAGAGTCCTTATGAAACACTTTTTATTTGCTTTATGCCTGCCTGATGGATCAGTCAATGCTAGGAAAATTTGTTATCCAATGATTTAATAATACTTGAATTTGGATAAGGATCCTTTAATTAATAAATATTTCGAAGCACCCCTTGGTATATACAAACAAGCTTACAAGAGAGATGGCCCTATCAGTCTAACAGGGTAAATTTGGATTTATTAAGGTTGACATCCACAGATTCTGCTACAAATTTGTAAACGATTTTTGGTATTTGTAGGAGATACTGGCCCTGATACCTGGATTCAGTCTTTCATAAGCTATTTTCCATGTAAATCCAGGAATCAGAAAAGCTTCAAAGGTGTCTCTACATCTTCATACTAAAATTGGAAAGATTGTCTCTTTTGGCTAGTAGACAAATTATGAATATTTTGAAAAAATGGTAGAGATGATTATACAAAGGTATGGTGTACTATTTAATTTTAAAAAATTATTTATTTTTAAGTTTTTAAATTATTCTGAGCATATAGCTCTCACAGTTGTGTATCTTAAATAGGTACATGCTATTGTTTTGAAACAGACAAATGATGTGAATTAATCAAATCAGGATAACTGAGGTATCTCTCACTTTTATCATTTCCTTGTGTTAGGAAGATTCAAATCACACATTTTCAGTTATTTCTAAATATATCTTAAATTATTGTTGATTATAGAAAGCTATAATAATTCATTTTTTAATAGAAAATAGATTATAAGTGAAAATTCGAGAATTAAAGATAATTATGAACATTAAATACCTAGAAAGGTATTTGAAAATACATAATAATGTCAAAACCATATTCACACAATCTAAATTAGTGTAAAACTACTGTGTAATTTTTAATCAATCTTTTTACCTTATATAAATTAAAAATATACACGAAACCAGTATCATTTTTTTAAATTACAATTTGAGATCCATTTTAAGTTTTTGTTTGAAAAAGTTTTCAATTTATATGGACAAACATGCATTTCAGCTTGTAGGGTAGAATATTCAAAGTTTAGTAGCAGACTAAACTGGGATCCGACTTTGAGTATATATTTTGTGTGGAGTATCTGTCCCCTAAATCAGAAGCTAAAGGTTTTGAGAAACACCAAACTTGTCTGTTCATAAGACATTATGAAGGGGGTGTTTAAATCAGTAAATAGTCGTTGTATCTGGAAAACTTGGATAAGACATAACCCTTGGTCTTTGAGCAGTCACTGTTTTATCATTGGTAGAAACAAGAAGAAAACACAATTTTTTTTTTGTATTAATTCATAACTGTGTACATTAATGCAATCATGGGGTACGATGTGTTGGTTTCATATACAATCTAGAATAGTTTCATCAAACTGGTTAACATAGCCTTCACGGCATTTTCTTAGTTATTGAGTTAAGACATTTATATTCTACACTTAGTAAGTTTCACCTGTACCCTTCTGAGATGCCGGTAGGTGTGGCCCCACCAATTACCCTCCTTCCATTCACCCTCCTCTCTCCCCTCCCCTCCCTTGAATATTACACAGGCTTAAAGAAAGGTGGAGACTTTACCTCTTTCATGTTTACATTTTCGATGGAGCTGGAACATATTTTTCTTAGCAAAATTTCTTATGTATTCACTTCCTCCACTGCCTTGGTAGGTGAACCCATCTATACTCATAATAACATCTTGAAGATGACGATTCCAAATGTTTGTCTAGCTTAGAGTTATTTCGAATTTTGAATGCCAGAAACTCACAGTCAGCTGTGAACTATTTCTGTTTACAAATCGCATAAAATTCAAAGTATATGTCCTAAATGAGCATCTGAATTCTTTAAGTAAACACACACACACATACAAACACAGTGTAGCATACGCCTCAATAAAGACGCACCTGTTCATCTCCAAGCCTTTCCCCTCTCAGTAGACGACACTGCTACATCCTCAGTGCTGGGGCTGGGAAACTAGCAATTTTCTCTTGTTATGTGCATCCAACCCAGAAGTGGTTCATGTCAAGTCTAACTAAAAAAATTTCAAATTCATAACAACTGCCCATTTCCATTGTCATAGCCTAAGAATGAGAGGCAATTTTAACTCCTTGCAATAAAGCAGTATCTCCTTAGCTGAGCTCCTATTTAATTTTTTTCTCCTTTAATGACTTCTTGACATGGAGGCAGAATTATGCCCTCTAACTGGAAATCTGATTGACTCACTCCCTTCTGAACACCCTTAAACGTCTGCTGATTGCCCTGTAATATTAATAAATTCTAAACCTCTTACTCCGGCCTACAAAGCTTTGCAGAGGCTAATCCTTTAGTCTAAGTTGATATTGGAAAAATTTCCCACCTCTTTCTCTGTCCCCGATTTACTGGTTTAATTGTAAGTTTGAAGCGCTCTAACTTCAGATCTTTCTTAACTTTCCCTAATTATTTGTGTCCACATCTCATTCTTTTAATCTCAGCATCAGTGACACCTTTTGAAATCACTTTATCCCAAATTCGGAAGACTATGACTCACTTCTCCTGTACCTCAATAATACAGTATTGAACATTTTTAGACAGGACAAGTTATTTATGCTCAATGTTGAAGGAATGCAAACCGGCTACGTCAAGGCGGAGAGGTGAGCTCCAGGGACTCAGCGGTGTCTCGTGAGCACTGAGCGTATCTGGCCTGTTCTTTCCGTTCACTTCACCTTCTGTCTCCCATCCTACCCTCACTAGTTACCGATAACGATCTAGGCAGAGCTGTTGGACCACATGGCTGGCAAACAGCAGTAATCCACAGAATCCATTATTGTTCCAGAATAAGCTGCCTATTGATACTTGGCCCATTAATCTTTCCCCCAGTAACCAAGGGATTGGAGTAGGTTCCCTTTAACCATGACAGGAGCCCTTCCTCAATGCCCTCTCATTATGCCCACTTAGCAGGAGTTGATTCAATGTAAATGTTCTGCCAAATTTCACTTACACAAACTCCCATGATTTGCCTTGTATTTTGTAAACGCTAATCACATTTCTTTTCTTTCTTTTCTTTTCTTTTCTTTTCTTTTCTTTTCTTTTCTTTTCTTTTCTTTTCTTTTCTTTTCTTTTCTTTTCTTTTCTTTCTTTCTCTTTCTCTCTTTCTCTTTCTCTCCTTCCTTCCTCTCTCTCTCTCTCTCTCTCTTTCCTTCCTTTCTTCCTTCCCATTTTCCCTCCCTCCCTCCTTCCTTTACTTCCTTCTTTCTTTCTTCTTTTTTATATTTTGAGACAGTTTCAAGCTGGTGCCCTGGGTAGAGTAACATGGCGTCACAGCTCACAGCAACCTCTAACTCTTGGGTTTAAGCGATTCTCTTGCCTCAGCCTCCCAAGTAGCTGGGACTGCAGGAGCCCGCCACAGCACCTGCCTATTTTATTTGTTTATTTGCCATTATTGTTTTCACTGGCCATGCTGGGCTGGATTCGAACCTGCCTGCCTTGGTGTGTGTGGCCGGCGCCCTACCTACTGAGCTAAGGGCGCCACCCACTAGTCCCATTCCATAATGCTGGAGAAACACCTGCTTTAACACCTGTCCCAGTGACTAGCACTCAACTGGATTTATCCCTATGTTCCTTCACTTGCACACCTAACCATGAAGGTAGGGCTTTAGAAACACATCAAGGATTGCTTTGATCAATGGGGAAATAATAATTTAAAGGATTATAAAAACAGTTGAGCATATATTTTTCTCTATTCCAAACAGTATTGTTTCAAGAATTTCACTGGATTATCTTTATCCTAAGAATTATTTGTTCTTGGAATCAAAATTGGAACATTTACTGTGAAGTAACTACTCAATATGGTTTTGCAGGTATGAAGTTATGGCCCACCATAAGTGGCGAAGCTGGGATTCAAACCTGCATACTTGCGGTCCAGAGTTTGCACTTTGCACTGCACCCACTGCCACTAGGTTTTGTCTTTATTCTATAATAATAGAAGTTAATTCTTGGATTTTCCTCTTCATAGAAGTGCTGTTGTATATAACAATGAATTGTCACAATTGGGTAGTTATTCTTTTTTTAATGTAATAGAAGAATGGTCCTCAAAAAACTCAATCACAGAGAGTTGTATTAAAATTATAGCTATGCTCGGAATTGCAATGAAATTTTTAGCGTGTTACTTAAGCTCTCTAGTGCTCAATTTTTTATTAGGAAAATGGAAAGAATAACATTTATTTAGGGGTTGTGACCAAATTAGAGTATATAGGTAAAATATACTGCTTGGTATTCAAAAAGAGCTTAAGAAATGAGAAATACTAACCTCGCATTTATAATGATGATAGTCTAACTAAATTTGTGTTCTCATATATTTTAGCCACAGAAATTTGTTCCAAGAAAATATTTGCTATAGACCTAGTTAAAAAAATGATAAAAGATATTCATTCTGATTGAAAGTGGAGGAAAACAGAGGCCCCCCCAACCCCATGCCCACCCCTGCCGTTATTATGCTCACCCACCCCCCGAGGCCCGGGGTCCTCAAATATCTGTGTAAGCTTCTTCTTTAGCATACCTTGAAAAGGACTCTGATGTATAATGTTTTTATTTACTAAAGACTGCATATCACACTGGTATAACTATTGCATGCCAATATTATTAATTCATGGGCATCTTTGTATGATTTGTGACTGCAATTGTCCTGAAATACTAGAATGTGCCTGACCAAAGTGTTGATGTAAGTTTTTTTCTTAACTTATATTCATCTCATTTAAAAGTGAATAATCAGAGAATAAGGACTCTGTCATTCCCACTGTATCATGAAACACTGAGATATCAATGATATAGCTAAGTAAATTAATACCTTACATTTCAGTATAAAAATAGAAGAAATAGTGCATAATATGAAAAAAATATAAGCCATCTTTCTCCCAACTTCCTCTTTTCATTGACAGAATAGTGTAAAAATTTAAAGAAATAATCCTGTAAGCATTAGCTTACATTGAAAATGTATCTCCAAAGGCAGGCAAGCCAATCTCATTCCTATGTGTTACTAACAGTATTGTTTATTGCATATTTTATTATGATCTAAAAAACAAGATAAGACAAACATAACTTTATTTTAAATCACAATGTATTTGAATTTAATACTTGAAGATATGCCCGTGTTTTAAAATATTTTCAGGATTATGGTCATGGAATTTATTTTTCTGTAGTTTATTTTTCCTTTCTGCTACACAGATTTGTAGAATGCTAAAGGACAAACTCATGATAAATGAAAAATTAATAGTTAAATCTTTATTTTCCCCCAATAAATGTTTCCCGTAACTGGAGCATGAAAGCCTTTGAAGCTATACAATGAGTTTGCCTGAGTTAAGCCTGAGTATCCAAGTGTGAGGCTCAGCCTGTATAATAATTATATAATCAATTAAAATGATCTCCATGGAGACACTTAAGCAATTAAAGTTGTAGGACATCAGCTGTAATATCTGCTATGCAGCTTTTCTAGTTGGGGTAATCTCAAATACTGGTGTCCCAAAAGTTGCCCATAAAGTCACCATACCTGGGAAAAAATGGAAATTGTAGCTAAATGTACATTTATTTACAAAATGCTTTATTTAAAAAATATACTATGTCCCAGAAGTTACCCATAAGTATGTCTGGATGACAAAATGCTGTCCTTTCTTTGGAAGTAAACAGCTCAGAAATTATACAAACTTAAATAGCTGGGCATTGTGGTGGGCGCCTGTAGTCCCAGCTACTTGGGAGTCTGAGGCAAGAGAATTGCTTAAGCCCAGGAGTTGGAGGTTGCTGTGAGCTGTGTGATGCCACGGCACTCTACCGAGGGTGACAAAATGAGGCTCTGTCTCTACAAAAAGAAAAAAATAAAAAGAAGAAATTATACAAACTTAACAAGTGTGAAGCATTTTATTCTATTTATTAACTGTTACTTTATGATCCTTGGTTTATTTACCTGCAAAATGGTATTCTGTTACCTACTTTCCAGTATTGTAAAAAGGATTAAAGGAGGTAGCTAATACGCCTAAATAAGCAAGTGTTAATTTTCCATTCCTACCATCACTTTTATTGAGATATTTCCCCAAGTAAATGTTCATGTGATTGGGGAAAAAGTTTGGAAAATTATATGGGGTGCCTTACAACATATTTGTTATTAATTATCTGTATCTGATGTAACTGGCATTAGTGGGTCCTGTGAAATGAAACATAATTTCCTGTAATGGAATATATATCCTAAAATTGATCATACTTGTATAATATATGTATCTTGGTAGTGTCAACATTCAAGACTTTCAGCCTGTGTTAAACATATTTGTCTTTTTGCTCAATCGTTCATCGTACAAAGCAATAAATCTTGAAATAGTTAACTTAGGATATTAGTCTTAAATACTAGAAGCTGCATCCCAGGATCCCTTAATTTCTGCTGGCGAGTAGTTTTCCATTTAAAGATGAAGAGGATGGAGATGTTCTATAATACAAGGTCATGTTATTTTTCATAAACAATATCAGCCCTCTGAGAGTACATCCACATGGGATGAATTAGTGACTAAAATTGGGTTCACGCGCAGTAAGTCTGACCTATTGACTATTTGCAAATGATGTGGCTAATATTTCACATTATGTCACAAAGAATTGCATTTGATTGGGAACGTCAGAAGCTTCACTGATGGTAACATTAATCACATGTGTATTCAGCTATTCCCCACATGCATAATTTGAGTAAAGACTAAGTATCAACTAATCCGGAATGTGTGGTAACTTGGTGACAGCCACAGCACAGCTTGACTCAGCAATCTCTGATCTATTTTGCAATTATTTTCAATCATGGATATTCAACAGTTCTTATAAATGCCAGACTGAAAACCTGGGACATCATACTCTGATTTAATAATCATCCTCTTGAGAAATTTAATCTAGAAAGGAACACTGCTGAGCTGAACATGTCTGTTGGTGAATAACAATCTCTGGGAAACGTGTGCAGCCTTGTTGAAATGCAGACTTTCCTTTTTTTTTGAGACAGAGCCTCAAGCTGTCACCCTGGGTAGAGTGCTGTGGCATCACAGCTCACAGCAACCTCCAATTCCTGGGCTCAAGCGAGTCTCCCACCTCTGCCTCCCAAGTAGCTGGGACCACAGGCACCTGCCACAACACCCTGCCATTCCTTGATTGCAGCTGTCACTGCTGTTTGGCGGGCCTAGGCTGGACTCAAACCCGCCAGCTCAGGTGCACGTGGCTGGCACCTTAGCCCGTTGAGCCACAGGCACTGAGCTCATTATCTACATTTTTAAAGGCCTTTGAGTTATTCAAAACAACAGCTTGCTTCTTAAAAGCCAACAGAGAGCATCTTCTGCTGCTTCCAATCTCTCTGACTGCACTCTCTGACTGTTAGAACTTCTTCAATGAATTCACCTGATTAGGTAAGACCCACTCTGATAAATTCCCTTTTGAGTAACTTAAAGTCAACTGATTAGGGACCTTAATTATAGCTGCAAAATCCTTTCACCTATGCCATATAGAGTCTCCAAACCACAGGAGTAAAATCCTGCACAGATTGGCCATCTTGCTAGGGAGGCCCTGCAGATGCTAGATGACGCTGGGCTGGGGTGATTTGAGTGGACCTAGGAAGAGCTCAGATGGAGCTCTTGATGAGGTGGTACAACTTTGATAAGGAGAGAAGAAGGCAGAGGAGCATTGCACTGGAGTGGGGACACCAGGAGACCATATCTGGCTTGTTAATCCACTGTTACCACCAGTACCTAGCACAGTGCCTGGCACAAAACAAATAGTCTTGTAAATCTTTGTTGAATGAAAATTAATTCTAAGTCTGGAAAGGAGATGGATACATGATTAGGGGACTCTGATGAAAGAATTTGCATAGTGAAGAAATGTGTTTGGAACCACAAGTGTGAGCCCTGAGTTCATCAGGGTCTTCTGAGAAGCAGATAGCAAGAGGGAATTATATGTTCAAGGATTTTACTAAAGGAAGCCTCTGAGTCAAGGTAGGGGGTGGGGATCCAGGCAAGGCTTGGAGTCAGCAGATCCTCATTAAAGGGGAGAGAAAGGAGATAGAAAGGGAAGGGTGGGCAGGAGCATCGTAGGGACCCTTTAGGCAAAGCCACTTATAAGGGAGGGCATCAGGGGGCCCTTCAGGCAAAGCCACTTGTCAGAGGTTTGGGAAATTGCCCAAGGCCTGACTATTAGAGTCAGGATGATAACCCAAATCTCCTTCTTTATTCCTATTCTTTCTGTTGTTGATGTTGCTTTGAGAAAGCCTCACTACCTTGCCTTGGGTAGAGTGCTGTGGCATCACAGCTCATAGCAACTTCAAACTCTTGGGCTCAAACGATCCTCCTGCCTCAGCCTCCCAAGTAGCTGGGACTAGAGGCGCCCGCCACAGCCCCTGGGCTAGTTTCTTTCTCAGGCAGGTATACTCCTGAACTCAAGCAATCCACGCCCTTTGGCCTCCTGGAGCCACTGTACCCAGCCTCCTCCTTTATTCTTGGGGTCAGTGCTTTCTTTTCTTTGATGGGAAAGTAAAAACCTTCAGAGGTCTCTAAAACTAGCTGGGTGTTGTGGTGGGCACCTATAATCTCAGGTGTTTGGAAGGCTGAGGCAAGAGGATCACTTGAGCCCAAGAGTTGTTTTCTTTCTTTCTTTTTTTTTTTTTTTGTACAGACTGAATCTCGCTTTGTCACCCTTGGTAGAGTGCGGTAACATCACAGCTCACAGCAACCTCCAGCTCTTGGGCTTAGGCGATTCTCTTGCCTCAGCCTCCCAAGCAGCTGGGACTACAGGCACCCACCACAACGCCCGGCTATTTTTTTTATTGTTGCTATTTGGCTGGGGCTGGGTTTGAACCCGCCCCCCTTGGTATATGGGGCCGGCGCCCTACTCACTGAACTACAGGTGCTGCCTGAGCCCAAGAGTTTGAAGTTGCTGTGAGCTATGCCACAGTTCTCTAGCCAGGGTAACAAAGTGAGACTCTATCTTAGATTAAAAAAAAAAAAGAAGAAGGAAAAAGAAAGAAAAAACAATTCAGAGGTGAAGTGGCTTTTCCAGAATTGAAGGAGAATTTTGGTTCAATCTAATCTGACTTCAGTGATAAAGCATAAAACTTACTGGAAAAATATGTAGAAAGATAACCTGTAAACCATATGGCTTTCTGGGAATAGATCCAGGTTGGCATAATGAAGAAATGTGCGGCACTGACGTTCTTCAGGTGAAATGAATGAAAATCACCTGAAGAAAGTCAGTGCCAAATTCCTGCCCTGTACTCACAACTGCCTCAAGAAGCTGAAATACCATGGGGAAAGCGCGAGCAAGGCCGGCCGCTGGGCTCGGTTTCTTCCTGGATAAAGGAAGAGTTTAGATTAGGCATCGGCAGAAGTCCGCCCAGTTAGATGCCTGAAGACTCTGAGAACCTGTGTAGACTTGAACACTGTGGCCGGGAAGGTCATGAGACCAGGGGTGGGGGGTGAGCCAAAGACGACAGTGTGTGGAGTTGTGCTGAAGGTGCGTGACAGTGTTGCATTTTCAGATACATTCTGTGCCCAGCTCTCTATCAGGCTCCAGGAGTAAAGTGACAGTGAGACACAGTACCTGACCTGGAGGAAGTCACACCTTTTGTTAGAAGATTTGGGATGGGCAGCTGGGTGCTGGGGCGGGCGCCTGTCGTCCCAGCTACTCGAGAGGCTGAGGCAAGACAATCGCCTAAGCCCAGGACTTGGAGGTTGCTGTGAGCTGTGACGCCACAGCACTCTACCAAGGGCGATAAAGTGAGACTCTGTCTCTACAAAAAAGAAAAAAAAAAAGGAAGATTTGGGATGGGGAAAGGAGAGGGCTGGGGAGGAATCCTGTGGATAATAGTCTCGAAAACGGTTTGTTCAAATGAAACACCTCCTCCTCTGCCTTACTGAGAAGATAAGAAATCATTAGCAGGGTAAGCCGACCCGAGCAGCATCCGGAAGAAAAGCAGCGGTCACCCAGGGTTTGCTGTTGTCACCGTGTGACAGGGTTAAAACCACCAAGTGTCAGTGTCTCCGCGTTGCCTCCCGCCTCCCTCCCCTCCCCCGAATTCCAGGCGAGGAGGCCACTCTGGTGACCTGCTTGCCAACGGACTTCTGCTTCAAACACTCTCTGAGGTGAGGTAAAAAGTTGTGGTGCAGAATTTTGAAAAGCCGCTGAAAGGAAAGTGGAAGCGGAGAAGCTGGCCGGGTGCGGCGCACCTGTAATCCCAGCACGCCAGGGAGCCCAGGCGAGTGGATTGCTTTGAGTTCAGGAATTTGAGACCAGCCTGGGCCAAAGCGAGAGCCTGTCTGTAATGAAAATAGAAAAACCAGCCAGGCATCCTCACAGGCGCCTGTAGTCCCAGCTCCTCGGAAGGCAGTGGCAGGAGGATGGCTTGAGCCCAAGAGTTGGAGGTTGCTGTGAGCTAGGACGCCACCGCACTCTACCCAGCATGACAGAGTGAGACTGTCTCCAAAGAAAAGAAAGAAGAGAAGCTAAGTGGATCCAACAGTAGGGGTTTCGGAGACAGGAGATGAGAAAGTGAGAGAAAAATGCCTCTTGGAGTTGAGGGAGGAGAGAAGCTGGGGGGTGGGTGGTGAACATGAGCCTCTGACATGCAAGGGGGATGAGAGGATTAGGGGACGGGGTGGGGGGCTGGATCAGTGTAACTGGAGATTTTGATTCGAACACTTCCCCTACTCGTTCATGAGAGGCAGGTTAAAGATTTTCCTCTTTGAATGTTCTTGGTGACTCATGTCAAGACTGACCCACAAGGGTTTGGCATTCTAAAGGCTTACTTCACATCCATGAAGAGTCCATCCTGATTGGACTCTAGTAACTGTGGTAATTACAAAGACCTGCAATTTCCAAAGGAGGAACAAATACTGTTTTTGGCCGGGGTCGCATTTGAACCCACCACCTCCAGTATATGGGGCCGGCACCCTACTCCTTGAGCCACAGGCGCCCCCCAGGAGGAACAATTATTTCTCACAAATAGGTCAAAGAGAACGAAGGCTTTGATCTGTTTGAGGGCTGGCTTTAACTCTTACTCGATGGACGATCTTGGTACAATCACTTCAACTCTCTGAATCTCAATTTTCTCATCTACAAATAAAAGATTTAAAAAAACCCTCCTTAGAGGCTTTCTGTAAAAATCAAATGAAGTGTTGAACAATATAAAATGAAGAGGCAGCTGAGAGTTCCGGTTGAGAGTAGGTTGTAAAATTAGGCACACATGGGTTTGAAACGTGGCTCAGCGTGGCCACAGCAAGGAATAGGATCTTTGTGGGCACCAGTGGTCAGTGCAGTGGAGTGACGCAGGGGTAAAGCAGGGGCTGTGAGTGGAGTAATGCAGGGGTAATGCAGGGGCTGTGAGTAAAGCAGGGGTAATGCAGGGGCTGTGAGTAATGCAGGGGTAATGCAGGTGCAGTGGAGTAATGCAGGGGTAATGCAGGGGCTGTGAGTAATGCAGGGGTAATGCAGGTGCTGTGAGTAATGCAGGGGTAATGCAGGTGCAGTGGAGTAATGCAGGGGTAATGCAGGGGCTGTGAATAATGCAGGGGTATTACAGGTGCTGTGAGTAATGCAGGGGTAATGCAGGGGTTGTGAGTAATGCAGGGGTAATGCAGGGGCTGTGAGTAACATAGGGGTAATGCAGGGGCTGTGAGTAATGCAGGGGTAATGCAGGGGCTGTGAATAATGCAGGGGTAATGCAGGGGTAATGCAGGAGTAATACAGGTGCAGTGGAGTAATGCAGGGGTAATGCAGGTGCTGTGAGTAAGGCAGGGGTAATGCAGGGGCTGTGAGTAATGCAGGGGTAATGTAGGGGCTGTGAGTAATGCAGGGGTAATGCAGAGGTAATGCAGGTGCAGTGGAGTAATGCAGGGGTAATGCAGGGGCTGTGAGTAACGTAGGGGTAATGCAGGGGCTATGAGTAATGCAGGGGTAATGCAGGTGCTGTGAGTAACGTAGGGGTAATGCAGGGGCTGTGAGTAATGCAGGGGCAATGCAGGGGCTGCGAGATTCTCTTTGCACATCTCGAAGCTCTTTGCAAATGGCTATGATTATTTTCATAGTTCTGACTAACACCTGCCTGTACCAAACTGCAGTGGCAAAATGCACAGTGGGTTTGCAGAGGTACAGTATTCGTTTCTGCTTGCTGCTCTAATATATGAACACACACAACACAAATTTATGGTCTTTAGGTATGGAGGGCAGAAGCGTGAAATCCATCCTGCTGGGCTGAAGACGAGTGTTGGAGGACGGCTCCTTCTGGAGGCTCCAGGGAGAACCTGTTCCCTTGCCTGTTCAGTCCAGTCCCATTCTCTGGCTCACAGCCCCGTTTGTCCATCTGCACAGCTTACATCTCGTCTCTCCCTTCTGACCTCTAGTTTTGTTCCTGCAGCTCCTCTCTCTGACCCTAATTCTCCTGCCTCCCTCTGATAAGGACGCTTGTGATGACATTGTGCTTACCTGGGAAATTCAGGATGTTCTCCCCACCTCAGAACCTTAATCATCTCTGTGAAGTTCTTTTTCCCATATAGGAAAACATGTCCACAGGTTCTGAAGATCAGAATGTGGACATCTTTTGGTGACTGTTATTCAGCCCATCACATGCACCCAGGAAGGGACAAAGGGATTTCCAAGAAGGACAAACTTGAAAATTGGTCAGGCTGATGGCAGAGAGTGACAACTGAAGAATTGGTCAGAAATACAATGAAGGTGAGTCATGAGCTGACATGGGGGTGTGGCTCCAGTCTCAGTAGCTCCTAAGACAGGGGTCCTCAAACTTTTTAAACAGGGGGCCAGTTCAGTGTCCGTCAGACTGTTGGCGGGCCAGACTATAGTTTAAAAAAAAAAAAAACTGAACAAATTCCTATGCACACTCCACATATCTTATTTTGAAGTAAAAAAATAAAACAGGAACAAATACGATATTTAAAATGAAGAACAAAGTTAAATCAACAAACTTACCAGTATTTTAATGGGAACTACGGGCCGGCCTGCTTTTGGCTAATGAGATGGTCAATGTCCGGTTCCATATTTGTCAGTGTCTAGATTTGGTTGGAGATTTCAGATGTTTCATTCTGGAAAAAGTCTGTTCACAGATGTAAGTGCTACCAAAGATGGTTGCCATTTTGAATGCATGGTTCCTGAGATTAGGATATGTCTCAGAGGGAAGAGATGCATAGAAATTAGGAAGGCTGCTTGACTTGAATGCGTCTTTCAGAGAGTTACAATTCTGCAGTTCAGCCAGTTCCATTTGGTAAATTATATCCACATTTTCTCTCTTTCTTTTTTTTTTATTTCAAGATACTTTATTCTTAAAACAGGTCACAATACTAAGCTTTTGGCCCATTCTGCCACTGTACAAGCTACAAATGCTTGCTGAGCAGCAGAGGGGTGCTCTTTCATAGCATGTCTGAAAAGTGAATAAAAATCCATATGAAACAAATATTCAAATAGTTTCTATAGGAACACAGATAAGTGTGACCCCATCTCCTAATCTTACATATTGCTGCATCTGTGCCAACCCTGCTCTTACAAAGACATTTCAAAACTAGCAATAATTAAGTTAAATGGTCCCCCCAAATCCCTTAATTTAAGCTAAACTTGCAGTTAACAGCTACAGAATGATATATATACATTAATACTAGCTGAAGCACAAGTTGCTGGGTGACATTTCATTCCACTTTCCCAAGCACAAAACATAGGCAGAGTGCCAACATCCTGCTCTTCTACTTCGGGTAGGTAGTCGGGGTTCTGGATTTGCTGCACAAGTTG
>CAUYRH010101245.1:0-11758 GCA_963574655.1 Perodicticus potto | reverse complement strand
CTCAAGCTGTCACCCTGGTTGGAGTGCTGTGGCATCACAGCTCACAGCAACCTCCAATTCCTGGGCTCAAGCGAGTCTCCTGCCTCCGCCTCCCAAGTAGCTGGGACTACAGGCGCCCGCCACAATGCCCGGCCATTTTTTTGGTTGCAGCCATCATTGTTGTTTGGCGGGCCCGGGCTGGATTCAAACCCGCCAGCTCAGGTGTACGTGGCTGGCGCCTTAGCCTGTTGAGCCACAGGCGCCGAGCCAACAGAATATTTATTTATACTCCCTAAGTTTATTTTTTTAATTTCAGGTTAATGTGAGGGTACAACCAACCAGTTCACATATTTGAATTTGTTAGGTAGAGCCCCTCTCTTAGTTGTGTCCTGCACCCAAAAGGTGTGCCATACACCGTAGCTTGTGCCCCTGAAGTGGGATGCTCTCTCATGTTAAAGCACTGCATGAAGCACGCCTGGGTGTACAAAGTGAGTGGCTTTCATCTTCTGTGATTAGTAGTGCACACTCATAAACTGTTTTCCTGTTTATGAAAATTGGAAATTGTATTTTCCATTGGAAAAATGGAAATCATATGATTAGATTTATTAGTACAGACCTTGGTCATGGGGTTGGGAAATTAAAGAACACTTGCCCCTGAATAGCCGTCTCTATAGCTGTGATTGGTTCTCACAAGGGTTTACTGCTAATGTGCAGATTTTAAGTTAAGTCCAAAGAATGGGTAGGGTCATATTGGTAAACAACTACAAATTAATTTGAGAAGTAGCAGTAATTTTTTCAGAAAACTTATATCCAAGAGTATTACCTACAAAAGAGTGCATAAATCATAAGCATGCCACTTGAATTATCACAAAATGATCATACCCACCCAAGTAACTGGTACTCACATCAGGGAATCACTTTACCAGGACTCTAGAAATTCCCTTTGGTCTCCCCTGCCATTATCCTCAGAACGATAACCACTTTTCTTGACTTTTTACAGAATGGATTAGTTTTGCCTGTTTTTGAACTTTATATAAATAGGATAATATACTATGAGATCTTTCTGCATCTGGTTTTCTTTGCTCAGCAGTGGTTTGCAAGATTCATCATGTTGTTAGAAGTAGTTACAGTTGGTTCATTCTCATAGCTGTGTAGCATTCTAGTATATGAATATACCACAGTTTATTCTACTTTCAAAAAAAGTTTGGCTCTGGTCATTCTTATACAACTCTCTTGACAACTATATATATTCATTTTGTTGGGTATGTCCCAAGGAGTGGAACTGATGGGTCATAAAGAAAGTGTATGTTCAGCTTTAGTGGATACTGCCAGATACTGTATCAGAATGATTTTACCAAACTGCCACTCCTATCAGCAGTCTGAGTGCTCCAGAGGAATTTAGTTTTGTTCTTATTTAGTGTAGAAGTCTTAGGCAAGGAACTTGTTTCACGTTTACACTTTCAAATATGTCAGACGCTCAAAGACACTTGACATCCAGGGGCTTTAGAAATTAAGTGGTTTGCCGGTATTGTTACCGGCATGGTGCTCTTCTCCTGGTGCTGGAGTCTGTCCTTCATGTGCACCCTTCATCCTGGCCGTGTCTCTGGTGTCCGCTGGGCTTGTCACTGTGCCTCGGGAATAATAAACAGTGCTAACTACATGAAGAGTCAGCTCCAGGGCCATGGGGAGGTGGGATGTGGCCTTCAGTAACCTCATCAGAGCTCAGTAAGCGGCCCCTTTGAGATCTTACTTTTATCTGAGAACCACAGTACTGTTTTTTGTCCCATTTCATCCTTCACTAGTTTGTAGTTGTGTTTTTGTGAATTATATGAACAATGAGACAGTGTTAAATGTTTTGTTTTTCATTGACTGAATTACCTGTCCCATTGATGTGATGACATCTTTTAACAACTTTGAATACCAGACATTTTTTTGGCAGGTTTCAGTTGAAGTCTACTCATTTTCCTTCTTCATTCGGTGTTGTCTTTTTCAAGATGAGCTTTCATTTAAAGAAAGTTGGACTTGGGATAACAGAATGTTCATGTATTTGTTAGCTTTATTTCTTACCATGTTATTCTCACCATTGAAATTTAGGGCAAACCTAAGAAGAATGAGAGCCTTTGGAGTGTAGCAAGAGGCGTTATTAGAATGTTACGAAAAAACTACGGGTGCGTCAGAGTGGATTTTGCACAGCCGTTTTCCTTAAAGGTGAGTGTGTGCTGGAATGAAGCATTGGCCTGGCATCAGAAAGTCTGGGCTCGAGTGCCTGCTGTAGTGGTGCCTCTCTGTGTGGGCCCACAGTTTCTTCTCCTATAAAATGAGGACTATGACAAGAGTGGCGTTTTCTAAGTTTTTTTTCCACCAAATTTGGGTTTTGATAAAGCAGAATGAGTATCTATTTTGGGGAGATACCAGGCTAAATAGTTTTTGCAGTTTTTTTAATTAATGGGAATCTTACATGGTGCTTTATAATATATATTAGGATTTAATATTATGCTTTAAAATTGCTGTTAGGGAAATATTTTAGAACATCTCCCCTACAAACAGTAAAATTGACAGGGTGATGCTGTGTCCTGTGAGTGGAACCGAGCACCTGCACATTCCAAGGGGTAGTGCCGTCTTCACTCAAAGGCTGGGATTGGCAGGGCCTTGAGTTTTTTGCTGTTTTAAATTCTTAGGATTTTCAAATTCATAAAGGAGAAAGAAAAGGCTGGGTGCAGAAGTAGGGGGCCAGGGATAAGGAGCCAGGGTCCCGCCTGTCCTTATGTTTTACTTCTTGGCTGAACTTTAAAAAATTCTAACTGCTGTGCTGGATGTTTTCTGGCTTATGATTTTAGGAACCTCATCATTTCTTTACACCTTTTTTTCCTTTATTTTTAAACTACTGCACAGCTTTTCTGTCTTGCTATGATTTACCTTTGGGTTGAGATTCTTTTTTATTTAGATTAATATGAGAGTACAAATGATTAAGTCACATTATTTGCATGTGTTAGGTAAAGTCCAGGTTGTAGTTGAGCCCTTCACCCAGGAGGTGTGCTCTATACCCTTACATTGTGTCTGTTAGGTGAGAATTTACCAATCCCCCTCAGTTGAATTTGTGTTTTCTCTTGTGTGGGCACGTGGTTGTTCATCTACTGGTTTCATATTAGTATTGAGTACATTGGATACTTATTTTTCCATTCTTGTGATACTTTACTTAGAAGAATGCTCTTCAACTCCAGCCAGGTTAATACAAAAGATGTCGAGTCTCCATCTTTTCTATGGCTGAATAGTAGTATTCCATGGTGTATGCATACGACAGTTTGTTATGGGTTGAGGTCCTTTTGAATAGTGTGTGACCCTTGGTTTGCCAGATTTCCTTTAAAAAGTATGACTCTGTCAGTCATCACTATTAATATTGGGAATGTCACATAATTGCATGAAGATGTGAGAAAAGTTAAAAATTTTCCCTTAATTTTTGAATGACTTTGTTTAAGTACTGATTCTGTTCTTTGAATCTACAATTCTTAAATTTTGTGCTTAACAGCATTCTATGAACCATTCTGAACTGCTGACGATAGTTTGGGATATAGAAAGTATTTCCCGACTCGGCACCTGTAGCTCAAGTGGCTAAGGAGCCAGCCACAGACAATGGAGCTGGTGGGTTCGAATCCAGCCTGGGCCCACCAAAAAACAACAATGACAACTACAACCAAAAAATAGCCGGGCATTGTGGTAGGCACCTGTAGTCCCAGCTACTTGGGAGGCTGAGGCAAGAGAATCACTTAAGCCCAAGAGCTTGAGGTTGCTGTGAGCTGTGACGCCACAGCACTCTACCCAGAGTGACAGCTTGACACTGTCTCAAAAAAAAAAAGAAAAAAATGAAAGTATTTCTCATGCTCCATAGGGTAACCCATTTTATAAACAATGCCCTTTTAACCTTTGAAAGATCAAATTACATTTTTTATGTTGATGTGAAAGTGAGAGTATGTGATTACAGTTTTTCTTTCTTTTCTTTCAGGAATATTTAGAAAGCCAAAGTCAGAAACCCGTGTCTGCTCCGCTGTCTCTGGAGCAAGCGTTATTACCAGCTATACTTCCTTCCAGGTAAGCTTGGTAGAAATTTTTTTACTAACTAAACTGCCAATTATCTGTTATTTCTTACACTGCATAGAAAACTAGGTTAACTTCATTAAGAATGTCTGGTTTCTTGTTTTCATTTCCTTACTCAGGTAACTTTTCTCTTGGTCTAACAAAGGATATTGAAATGACATGTTTTCCTATTAGTTTGGAGGTTTTTGATTGTTTCACATAAAATCTTCTTGATTTTGTGAATGATGTAGGAATTCTTATCTGATTTCTGCTTTTTGAATGTTTGAGCTAAATCCTTTTTGGGCAGCAGGTTAGGTTATGCATATTGTACATAAGCAAAATGTATAAAAAAACATTTTGCTATTTGAATTCTGTACTGAGTTATAATTTAGAGAAACTGAATATATGAAGCCCTTGCTTTTAACATGTGTAAGTGCTAGATTTTTTAAAATGTTTTAAAATGAGGCATCATTCTTTATGCATTCTTTTTGTCAGTGGGTTTTGGAAGTGATGTGTCAACAAATTACATGGTCATAACTAAATAAAATGTTTTGGCTAAGAAAGTGTATTAAATATAATAAAGTATATTATGGAGGGAAGAAAAACCCATAGAAATACTCTATGGTTTAAATTTTAAATTAAGAGTAATTTAGAGTATCTAATTCATTTATAGATTAGTCTCACATAGTTAGTCTTGTAAAGCAGTGGAGTGATAAGCTGATTTTCAAAAAACTTTTCAGACCCATTGATGCTGCTGATGAAGGTCGAGGCACATCCATTAATGAGTCCGGAAACGCAGCAGATGAATCCCTGCGCAGAAGGCTGATCGCAAATCTGGCCGAGCATATTCTGTTCAGTGAGTGGAATACCAAAGTCTTTAATTCTGCAATTTATATTTGGCATGGTGTGGGGTAAAAGTCTGCTGAGGTCAGTTTCCACTTCCGGTTTTATTACCTAACTCACAGGCGGCTGCAGGTAAGTTATTAGAAAGAAGGTAAGACTGTGGGATTTGAAATAATACGAGTAAAGCATCTCACACAGAGTCTGGTGATTAGTAGGTGCTCATATGGTAGTTCTTGTGCTTTTTAAAAAATAGTATTGTTAAAATGATTTGTCGCCTCTTCTGCTTATCGATTTTTTTTTAAGCTAATTTGTCGTACAACATCTAGGTTTATAGTCGCATGTCCCTTTCTCCTCAGAACCTATGAATTTTTTAATTCAGGAACTATTGACTAGTCATCGTGTATAAAGCTTTGTTTTAGCTGTGGGAAGTACAAACTGAATAATTAATGGTTCCGCACTCACAGAGCTGACGCTCTTCTCAGTGGGATAGTTGTACACAAATAATTCAAGTGGGAGTGGACTACAGAACTAGCCTTCCTTAAGTTGCAAGTTACAGAGTTGTATGCTGTTGCTGAGGCTGCGTTCAAGTCCTGATGCAGCAGCCTGGTCCCTGGGTGCTCAGCCCTGTTGGGATTTTCTTGCCAATATTTCTGGGCCAGGACTGTGGTCTGACTCTCACCACTTTCTTCCCATGCTATTATTCCTCTCCTATTTCTACGTGGCCAGAGGATTCTTTCTTTAGCACATTTGATTGTCTCTCTTCTTTGTTTAACCTCTGGACACAAAATGTAATATGTTCTTATTGTTGAAAAATTGGAAAATAAAGATAACATAGGTAGCAAAAACCCATGACCCAATTAACCAGTGGTGTTGCTGTGCAGGCTCTAAAACTTTTTTTTACAGTTTTGTATTGTGCTGTTTTCCATTTATAACACAGACATTTATTCGTGTTTTTAAAAACTACAAATATCCTTTTAAATGTCTAAATAGTACTAAGTATTTCTTTTGTATAAAACTGGAGACAACTTAACTGTAAATGAAGTATTCATGAGTTCATTATCTTCTCAGAAAACTCACAAATGTTACCTTTATTTCAGATCATTCTGTGGGTGTTGTTAGATTTCATTTATATAACTATAATTTTCTACAAATTCAGAGAGTTGGATTATACATTACAGTCTTTCTCAGATGTATTTCTGTCCCCTTCTTCCCCACCTCTGGGCCAGATTGAAAGAAGACATGCAAATATTTTGAGCACCCATTACCGTGGGTCTGTGTCAAGAATATCATTTCATGCTCACATAGCCCAATGTGCTAGGTAGTATTTTTATTTTGCTGGTGAGGAAACTGAGGCTCAGGAATTTAAGTAATTTCCCAACGTCATGAAATTTGTGAAGTTAGGGTTTGAGCCCAGATTTTTCTGACTTCAGATGCACTCGCCTGCCACCCTCACTCTGCCTTCATTTTTGTGCAGTAAACCTGTAAGAGGAGTGAAGTGGAGTCGTAGGCAGAGAAGGCAGCAGCCAGGAACGAGTCAGAGAATGTGAAAATGGGGGGTCCTGTGAGACCGAAGCAGGCTGGAACTTTGGGTCCTGGTATTTCAATACAGGTGTCTTTTCTTCGTTCAGTAACTCACTCCCACTGGCCTGGATCGAAGGTGGGCTCGTCTTAGCCTGTTGTTTGATTGAGAGTGATCTCTAATGAGGTTCCATGGTCCATGTCTAGAATGTGGTGTATTGGTGATTTTGGTAAATCAGGCTTATGGGAATGTGGTGGAGGATTTTTTTCCTTATAGTTTTAAAATATTCTTGTTTAACATTTAGGTACTTTTCAAAAGTTTCAGTTAATATTGGAAAAAAAGTGCAACTAAAGCTCTGTGTTTGCCTTCCAGCTGCTAGCAAGTCGTGTGCCATCATGTCAACGCACATCGTGGCCTGCCTGCTGCTCTACAGACACAGGCAGGTGCGTCCGCAGCGCTGCCTGCGGGGAAGCGGGAAGTGTTTGGTCCTCTGTTTAAGTAGTTATTCAGGGGTAGGTTTGTCCTGCTCCTGCTTGGCTCTGTGAGGTGAACAGGGAAATAAGCTGAGGATCCTACCCAAAGCAGCTTATCAACCTGATGGAGGGGAAAATCTACCTGAAAATAAACCATGCTGCTTAGACTGCTTAATATATGTAATAATAAGACATTCTTTGGTTAATATTGTTACTGTAAATAAGGTATATTTTATTGACATGCAGTATGTATGCCCACAGTGAACACTTTCCGAGTGAATTGATTTATATTTTAGAAGCCACTCTTTATCCTCTTACAATATATGTTTTTTTTTTTTTTTTTGAGACAGAGTCTCACTCTGTTGCCTTGGGTAGAGTGCCATGGCATCACAGCTCACAACAACCTCAAACTCTTGAGCTCAAGTGATCCTCTTGCCTCATTTTTTTCTATTTTTAGTAGGGACAGGGTCCTGCTTTTGCTCAAGCTGGTCTTGAACTCATGAGCTCAAGCAATCCACCCACCTCAGCCTCCCAAAGTGCTAGGATTACAGGCATGAGCCATGGTGCCTGGCCTACAATATACTTTTCTAATCTCTATGATGAGAGAGTTCATGTCTGTTTTGTTTACAGTTGTGTTCTCAACAAAAAACATGGCACCGATACGTGTATAAACACCAAATAAATACTTGTCAGGGAGATATTTAAAATGAAGGAAATTCTTGCTAAAAACTAAGCACTTCTTTCTTTCCTTTGGGTCGGGATGGGTTTCTTTTCCTTTTCTATTGTGATCTTACACACTCGGATCATGTGTCTTGGTGTGAGGGTTCTCTGGCCCGGGAATACCTCAACATGTCCAAGGGCCCAGCTGTCTGCATTGTGCCCTGGGGCCATTTCTGTGTGTGCTGGCCACAAGCTGTCGAAAACCCAAAGCAAGAAGGCAATCTTGGAATATTGACCTCTCTTCCTTTTGGAAAGGAGCTTTTCCACTATCCTGAGACCTTTTCTGCCTCTTTTTTTAGGGGATTGATCTCTCCACATTAGTGGAAGACTTCTTTGTGATGAAGGAGGAAGTCCTGGCTCGTGATTTTGACCTGGGGTTCTCAGGAAATTCAGAAGATGTCGTAATGCATGCCATCCAGCTACTGGGAAACTGCGTCACCATCACCCACACTAGCAGAAACGATGAGTTTTTTATTACTCCCAGCACAACTGTCCCATCAGTCTTTGAACTCAACTTCTACAGCAATGGGGTCCTCCATGTCTTTATCATGGAAGCCATTATAGGTATGTTAGGGCCTGACATATTTTCAGATGTTTTCATGGAAAGTAAAAGGGCCTAAAACACATAGTGGGAGATAGCCCCTCATTTGAGGGAGTGCATGGCTATGTTTTCAGTTTTTGAATGAAAGTGCAATTTGCTGTTCTATCAGTATTTTTTGTTTGTTTGTTTTCTATCAGTATTTTTAACTGCAGTGGGTGGGGCCTGAATTACTATCTGCATCAATCACACTTATTACTAAGGAGAGGCGAGGTGCCTTGCTATCTCGGAGCTGAAGCTTTGATGAGATGACACGTACGCAGGGCAGTGAAGTGAGTGTAGGGTCTCATTGTGAGCAGAGAAAACAGTGAGGAAGAGGAGCAGTGCACTGATACCTGGGGAAGGCTTTAGATGGAGAGTCAGAATTGCATGGAATCATAAGAATCGAACCTTATGGGATTCACTGAAATTTCTTCAACAGTTATCAGCCTATTAATCAGAAGGCTTACTTGCATTAATAATCAGGCTATTATTTTTGATATATCAGTGATCTCCTAAGGTAATCCAAATTAGTGAAGCTGGGTGAAATTTTTCTGGGAGACTTAGAGCTGGCAATTTCATGGTTACTTTTCTTTCCTTAGCTTGCAGCCTTTATGCAGTTCTGAACAAGAGGGGCTTGGGAGGTCCTGCTGGAGGCCTCCCCAGCTTGATCAGCCAGGAGCAGCTGGTACGGAAGGCAGCCAGCCTGTGCTATCTGCTCTCCAACGAAGGCACCATCTCGCTGGTGAGCGAAGATTCTTCTATGTTGCCTGTTCTCTTTCTTGAGCCTTGTTATTAAAACATAAACCACTGTGTTTTTGTCTTAGAAAATTTTTTGCCTATCACTGATGCTTTATATCCCACTGCTGTTTTCAATGACCACCAAACCAACATGTTGTTTACTGTCTTGGTTTGCTCTCTGGCTCACTGCTCTGGTGAATCCTTCACGCAGCTCTGGGGCGTGATGGGGCAGGTTGCTCAGCGTTCCCAGGCAGTCAGATGCAAAGCTGCACACTCTTACTGTGCATGTGGCACTGGGTCAGTGGTTTATAAATAATTAATGCACCCACTGGTAGGTGAAGGAACCACAGAAGTTAAGAGTCAGAAAAAAATCATTTGCTCAACCCCTCTCAATTTATAAACAAGGAAACTAAGGTCTAGGAGTACTAATGAGCATTTATATTCTATGTAAGCACACTTAGACATTTATAATAAGCATGTACATTAAACTAAAGAGATTATACTAAAGAGATTCACCCTACCCTTGAAATCATAAACAAATAGAATTTAGATTTTATTTGAATTCTCACATGCTGTTATGTGGCTGTGTCTTGAGACATTTGTGAATGCATGTGTTCTGAGGACAGCCCCCCCTCCACATCATTCTCTACATGGGGCATATAAGTGGTGCTATTGGGGAATCTTTTGCATGAACTTTGGGTGGCATGGTGGGAGGGGTGGGAGCAGATAAGACTCCTAAGATTGGCCTTGTCCTTTTTGTGGGTCTTTCTTGAGTTATTCATATGTTTCCTCATTCACCACTTTGTGTACAATTTGTATTGTAGGGTAGCTTTGCAGAGAAATTATCTCATGGAGAAAAAGGAACAGATGTGGGGCCCAGCCAGCAGCCCATCTGTGGGCTCGCTCCACTGGGGATGAGAATGAAGCTCGGGAGCGCGTTTTGTGGGGTGCTCTGCTAGTCACATGAGAGAGGCCTCTTCTTGGGCTTTGTTGATGGCCTTGTGTTTATCAGGGGAGTGGGCATCAGAGATCGAAGGACCTTCCCAGTGATGAGATAGGTGAAAGAATGATAGTCTGGCAGCTACCTTGTATATTGTTTTTTGTCTTTAAAAAACAAGTATAAAATGGTAACATTTGCATTTGAATGACTTTTCTTTTCAGCCCTGCCAGACGTTTTACCAAGTTTGCCATGAAACAGTGGGGAAGTTTATCCAGTATGGCATTCTCACAGTGGCAGAGGTACAAGGAAGAGCTTTCCTTTATTTGTTTTTATTTGGTTACTTGCTCTTGAATTCCTTATCTTTTCTACCAGTTATTGGAACCAATAATTACATGTGCTGATTATTCATGTTCAGATGAAGAGAAGAGAAAAATAAGAATGAGAAGAATAAATGTATTTGGAGATTAATATTTTGGGTCCTTTTGTATAAGTGGTGTTGTCTAAAACATATCTTCACTTGATTCCGTGACATGCAGAAGTTTGACTCCAGGATCTGATGTCATACGACTATATCAGTGTGCTTGTACTTGCACACGTCAATTTTTCTTTTTAATTTTGGTAGATGTAGTGTAGGTATGGCCTTGGAAAGTAGAGCTCAATTTAGAAGATGTGAGGGTATTTTTATTTGATCTGTCTGGTAGTCCTCTCCTCTCCCCCTCCACCCTTTTTCTCCCCTGGTGTCTCCTGGATGAACTGAATTAGGGAAGGGAAGTGGACTGACGTGACAGACGGCTCAACAGGCAGTCAGGAAGAGACTTTGAAGAGCACTGTCGTGTCTGGGCTCTGCTGGGCAGGTGTCTGTGTGCCTGTGCATATTTTTTCACTGTTGGTTTTCCCCTTGGCCTAGCAAGATGACCAGGAAGATATCAGTCCTGGTCTTGCTGAGCAGCAGTGGGATAAGAAGCTTCCTGAACCTTTGTCTTGGAGAAGTGATGAAGAAGATGAAGATAGTGATTTTGGTGAGGAGCAGCGTGATTGCTACCTGAAGGTACTGTGGTGAAGTGTTCTGAGGGATGGTGCAGTGATGGGCTAAGAGTTAGGTAAACTGGGCTTCTGGCGACTCATTTGTGTCTATAGTACTCACAAACTAGCTCTGGTATCGTCTACATAGTTAAGGTACTCAAACTGTTTGAAAGTCAGCTAATAAATTGTTTAGTTTGGGAATCAGTAAGTGGAAAAGGAAACAAGAACCTGAAAAGGGAGGAAGGTGAACATGATAGGTGATTCCATTCACTGCCCGCAGGTGGGTGCTCACACCTGCACCCCTCTGCATGAGGCGGGGTTTTTGTTCAGTCATCACCATAGCGAGGCGATGCCTTGGCAGGTGTGGAGGGGGGAGTTAGCACTGAGCTGTCATTGGCCTGGTTGCTCTTTTTGAGAGTCACTCTTTCATCCCTCCCAAAGTTTCATGCATTGAGCTCTTGGCTTTCAATTCAGACAAATCCTATTAAAGGAGAAAGTTTGGATTTTTAAAAGATCATTCTTGATTTAGAAATATCTATTTTGTTTAAATTGTAATTTTAGAAATTGGCAATAAGGACCAGTCTTTTCTGAATTCGCATAAGTGGATTATTCTCTTTGCAGTGGGATAGCACTCCTACCTAGTACTCTCTCTCTCCTCTCTCTCACACACAGAGCAAGTGAAGAGGCATAGCTTCTGAAGATTCTAAGTGACATTTAGAAAACCTCTCTTTTTTTTTTTTAATTAAATCATAATTGTGTACATTGGTGCAATCATGGGGCACAATGTGCTGACTTCATATACAATCTGAAATATTTTCATTGAACTATTTAACATAGCCTTCATGGCCTTTTAATCACTATATGAAGACATT
>CAUYRH010101241.1:0-12179 GCA_963574655.1 Perodicticus potto | reverse complement strand
ATTTTGACACTATGCTTTTATATTCTCACAGGGAAAAAAGGTCAATTAAGGTTCTCTTTGGCATTCTCTTACTCCTTGGGTACTGCTGTGCTGTTTACCTTAAAACTGCCATGCTGTTTATCTCTAGTTTTGACCATCTGGGCTTTTTACTCCCTGTTTTGGCTCCTGCCAGTTTCTTCTCAGCGAAGGTGAAACCTCAGCCATAGCAGGAGCAAAAGTGGGGGGAGTCCCCCGCAGCTTCCCACACAGAATTTATTGATAGATTAGATAAATGGGTAGAGAGAGAGAAAGAGATAAAGGGGGAAGAAAGTCAGCCTTTGGCAAGCCAAAGGGAGATCCAAGTGGGTAGCCTGTTTGCACCTTCTGTTTAGGGATTTTATACTGCCTTTCCTATCTGTAGGTAGGGAGTTTGGAGAGATGGAATGTATGTCTGGACTGTGTCACAGCAGTTTGGCACCAGGGACCTGTGGGCAGAAGTTAATTTTCAAACTTCCATCCCATAGAGGAATGGTTCTTACCCAACGCAAACTTTACTACAGGAATAAGTAAAGTACTAAGGCAATAAGTAGGGTGTGTTCTCTGCTTCTGCAGAGGAAGGCCACCTGAGGTTCCTGTCAGACTGTTTTTTGTTTGTTTGTTTGTTTCTATTAAATCATAGCTGTGTACATTAGTTCAATCATGGGGTACAATGTGCTGGCTTCATATACAATCTGAAATATTTTCATCCAGCTGTTCAACATAACCTTCATGGGATTTTCTTGGTTATCGTATGAAAACATTTGTATTCTGCGTTTAGCAAGTTTCACCTGTACCCTTCTAAGATGCACCGTAAGTGTGATCCCACCATTTATCCTCTCTGCACCCATCCTCCCCCTCCTTTCCCCTCCCTTGGTTTTTAAGAGCTTGTTTGTGTCCAGAGAATGCCAGTCAGCAAAGGGCTTGTTTAGGGCTCCAGAGGGGGTCTGGACCTGAGCGTGCAGGCCTAGAAAAATAGAGGGAGTCTCTGTCCAGCCCATAAGCAAAGGGAACCCTGTGTCAATTTGATATATCAAGGTTTTTAGATTTAGCCATTCTCAGAGGGTACATATTCATATGTAATACAGTTTTGGTTTTCATTTTTCTGACGTATAATGACATTGAGCACCTTTTTATGTACTTATGGGCCATTAATACATATGTTTCCTCTAGTGAAGGATCTGTTTGAATATTTGACCCATTTTTTATTAAGTTGTTTGTATTTTTATTGTTAAACAGTATAAATTTGTTACATATTCTGGATGAGTTATTTGCCAGATATATGTTTTATATATACTTTATTCAGGTTTATAGCTTACTCATTCATTTTCTAAACAATGTCTTTTGAAGAGCTAAAGTTTTACTTTTTCTTAAGTCAAAATTATCATTTCTTTTTTTATGGTTAGTGCCTCTTGGAACCTGTCCTAGAAACCCCTGTATAGTTCTAATTTGAAAAGGTATTCTCCACTGGTTTTTCTCTAAAAGGTTTTAGTTTTAACTTATAGGTCTAGGATCTGTCTCAAATTAATTTTTCAGTATGATGTGAATTAGGGTGAGCATTGGTTTGTTGTTGTTTCTTGTCTAGTTATTCCTGCACCATGTATTAAAAGAAAACAAAACAAAACAAAAAACAAACTTTTTTACACCAGATTCTTTGGTACTTTTATCCAAAATGAAACTATTGGATGTGTGGGGCTATTCTTTTGTTTTCAATTTTATTACATTGGTCTATTTGCCAATTTTTATGCCAGTACCATAGTGTCTTTATTAATGTAGCAAGATAGTAAGTCTTAAAATCAGGTTGTTGGAATTTTTAAAGTTGTTCTTTTCATGATTGTTTTGACTACTCACTTTTTTTTTTGTATTTCTATATACATTTTGGAATCATATTATCAATTTATACAAAAAAAGAATATATAGTAACTTTGTTATAGTGTGGAATCTATAGTCTAATTTGGGTACAAACGTTATCTTAACTATAGTCTATCGCAGGTGTCCTCAAACTTTTTAAACAGGGGGCCCATTCACTGTCCCTCAGACCGTTGGAGGGCCAGACTATAGTTAAAAAAAAAAAACTATGAACAAATTCCTGTGCACACTGCACATATCTTATTTTGAAGTAAAACACAAAACAGGAACAAATACAATTCACACCAACGCATGTGGCCTGCAGGCCGTAGTTTGAGGACCCATGGCTCTGTGGAATGATTCTCTGATGATTTATTTATGCACTCTTTAAGAAGTTTTTGTAATTTTAAGTATAAGCTCAAATGCTTGTTATTAAATGCATTCATAAGTATATCATGTATTTCATACTTTTATAAATAGGATTGTTTTCTAAATTTTTAAACTGTTAGCTTCTATTATCAAAAAATCAATAGATTTTAGTATATTTAGCTTATATCCTGTGAACTTGGGATTTTCACTTACTAGTTGTAATAGTTGTTTTTTGAGTTCTTAAGATCTTCTACATACACAGCATGGTATATGAAAATAGAATTTTACTCCTTTCTTTCCAATCTTTGTCAGAAAAGTTTTTTTTTTGCTTGTTTGTTTTTATTTCTTGCCTTATTGCACTGGTGAGACCGCTAGTCAAATGTGAGTTATGATGCTACCGCACTCTAGCCTGGGGCAACAGACATGAATGGACGTTCTTTCTTTGTTCCCATAATAGGTTATAACAACTCAGTGTTTGAACATGAAATATGACGGAAGCGATAGATTTTTAATAGATTCTCAAGTTTGCTGAGAGTATTGTGAATCAGTGTTGAATTTTTTCAAATGCTTTTCTATATCCATTGAAATAATCATGTGAAATTGTTTTCATTTATTCTCTTAATATTGTGAGTGATAACGATTTTGAATGTTAAACTCTCCAGGATTTGTGTTAAATCAAACAACATGATCATGATGCATTGTTCTTTTTATAAATTACCAGATTAATTTAATATTAATAATATTTTCCAAGAATGTGAGGGATAATAAATCTATAGTTTTACACTTTGTAAATTTTGTATTATGGCTTTGTTGCCTTCATAAAACTACTTAGGAAATGTTCTCTCCACAATCTGAGGAAAGAGTTCGTGTGGGATTCATATTACTTCTTCCTTAAAAGTTCAATAGAATTCACTACTGAAACCAGATGAACGTATAGTTTTTCTTTATTGGAATCCTTTTGATAACAAATGTAAATGTAATAGATGTAAAACTGCTCAGATTTTATTATTCCTTTTGGGTCAGTTTTTGTTAAGTTTTATTTTTCAAGAAATTTGACCATTTCAAGGAATTTTTATGTATAGATTTTTATGTATATATAAATTTTATGTTGGCATGTGCCAGATAATTTTAAGTCATACTTCAGGGCCCTGAGACACTGGTCATTAGTTTTCAATCTTTTTAATTTTTGTTCATCAATTTGTGTTGTTTATATTGCGATATCTTCTACCACCTTCCCTCCGCCAGCCTTCTCTTCCTCACTCATCTCCACTCAGCTATTGATCCTATTTAGCAAATTTTTAATTTTAGATACTGTATTTTTCTATTACATAATTTCCATTTGGTCTTTTATTTAGTTTTCATTTCCCCGCTGAGACTTTTTACTTCTATTCAATATGAATACACTTTCTTTTATATCTTTAAGCATAATCATCACAGCTATTTTAGACTCTTGCTAATTCCAACATTTGGGTCTTCTTGGACTTGCAGTTCATTCCTTTTTCCTCTTAAGAATGGATTTTTATTTTTCATTTTCTTTGCATATCAAGGTATTTTGAATTATATCTTGAATATGTTTAATAATAGGTTGTAGATTCTCTGAATTATTTTATTTATTTGTTTTTCCTTGGGAGTGTTGATTGATTTTGTTTTAGTAGGCATTTGACTTGGATGGACTACAAAGTGTCACCCCTGAACTAGCTAGGCACAAAAACTCAAATCTCAGTTTAGCTGTTTTAAGTACTGTAGTAGGATTGCTTGTGATCTGCCTTGTGCATGCCAAATACAGGGTCAGCCGGATACTTGGGCAAAATTATGTAAACACACACACACATATACACAGGGGTACACACGCATATGAACTCTTTCATTTTCTGGCTCCTTTATGTTTAGATTGCCCCCCATACACACACACACATGCACACACATATACACACATACACATATATGAGCTCTTTCATTTTCTGGATCCCTCATATTTGGATTGCCACACACACATACACACACACATACACAAGCACACATAAGTACACACACATATACACACAGACACACATATGAGGTCTTTCATTTTATGCACTGTCATGTTTGGATTGCCATACACACACATATGCACACAGACACACACATACATAAATACACACACATACACACATACAGACACACCTACACACACATGCACACAAATACATACAGACACACACATATACACACACAGATACAGACAAATACAGACACACAACATACAGACACAGATACAGACACACACACATACATAAATACACACACATACACACATACAGACACACACATATACACACACAGATACAGACACACATACACACACATGCACACAAATACATACAGACACACACATATACACACACAGATACAGACACACATACACACATAAATACACACACACACATATGATGTCTTTCATTTTCTGGCTCCCTCATGTTTGGATTGTCACACACACACATACATACAGACACACACATGCACACATTAATACACACACATATCTACACACATACAGACACACCTACACACAGATACAGACACACATACATAAATACACACATACACACAGATACACAGATACAGACACACACATACACACATAAATACACACACAGATACAGACACACAGACACACATAAATACACACATACACACAGACACACACACACATACAGACACAGATACAGACACACACATACACACATAAATACACACACAGATACACACACACATACAGACAAAGATACAGGCACACACATACACACACACTTGCACACATAAATACACACATATACACACAGACACATAGACACAGATATAGACACATAAATACACACATACACACACATACAGACACACATACACACATGCACACATAAATACACACATGTACACACACATATAGACACAGATACAGGCACACACACACATACACACATATACACACACATACAGACACAGATGCAGACACACATATACACACACATGCACCCATGCACACATAAACACACACATATACACACATACACATACACACATACGAGGTCTTTCATTTTTTGCCTTCCCCATGTTTGGATTGACACACACATACACACATAAAGACACATACACACACATACAGACACATGCACAGACACACACATAAATACACACACATACACACATATACACACATGGACACACATATTAGGTCTTTCATTTTCTGGCTCCCTCATGTTTGGATTTCCACATACACACTCACACACACACTATTCAACAGATAGATTTGGCCCATATTATATCAGTTAGTTTCATTTGGTTTATCAGTAAGTCTACCCATTTTTGTATTGGTGTTTAACCCATCCCCATCGTGTAGAATACTGGTTGTCCTTTCGGCTTAAGATAATAACTACAGAACTTACCCTGCAGTATTTTCTTCTTCCAGGTGTTCACTCTCCTTCCCTCTCTGCCTGTTTGTTATTTTATCGTTTGTTGCTTGGTTGGTTTTTGTTTTGTATTGTTCTCACTCTAGCACCTTCAGGAGTTTTGGAGTTTTTTGTTTAGTTTTTCTTTTTTCCTCAATTTGATTGCTTTGGTAGGAGATATCTCTCATACCAAAAGCAGAATTCCTAGAATGTGTGTTTGGATTTGTTTTCTAAGTGAATTCACGAATTACACAAATGAATCACCTACATAGACAAGCAGGTAGGACATGTACTGCATTTCTCCTTTTGACCAAAATTTTCCATTATAAAAATTTAGGGGCATTCAGTAGTTCAAAAACCCTTTGTTAAAGAACTGTGCCATTTTACCAAGATTATGTAATTTTCTTAATACAAAATAAGAAAAATTCATTTATCAGAGGATTAATCTGCTATGATTTCATGGCTAAATAAAAAAATTAATAAATACAACAAAGATTTTTGCTCTGACTATTGGACAGTGCTGCCTTTCACACAAGAAATAGACAAAATCTCAGTACACAACTCAGTGAAAAAGGAGATATAATTTTTTAGAATTTTCTTAAATTGACTTACTTTTTATGGTAAGTCTCAGCCATGAGGTAGAAGTTAATCTCTGTCATTTCAGCATCTTTTTCATCTTCTTCCACAGAAGCCCTTCCCCATTTTAATGGACTTAAAGAAACTACTTTAGTCCTTGGTTCACCTGACTGTAACCAGCACACTAATGGGCCTGTTCTTTCACTGGGTACCTGTTCATGGCTTTCCTGTCATCCTAGGGATCCCTGTAAGTCTCCCAGCTAACCCCCAGGATTCTCTCCAAAACATGGGCCCTTCTTCTTGTGTTCCTGAGTGTCTCAGGATTTAGACTTCTGAAAAGTAATAGTTTTACTTTTGGAAAGCATGGGAGAATCAAAATCTAGCTTGTAGGGAATACAGTCATACAGTTGATAGAAATCAGAAGGGAGAGCTAGAGGAAATTAAGGTTTTGAAAAAACATCTCATCGGGCTCGGCGTCTGTGGCTCAATGGGCTAAGGCACCAGCCACGTACACCTGAGCTGTTGGGTTCGAATCCAGCCCAGGCCCGCCAAACAACAATGATGGCTGCAACCAAAAAATGGCGGGGCATTGTGGTGGGCGCCTGTAGTCCCAGCTACTTGGGAGGCAGAGGCAGGAGACTCACTTGGGCCCAGGAATTGGAGGTTGCTGTGAGCTGTGATGCCACGGCACTCTATCTAGGGTGACAACTTGAGACTCTGTCTCAAAAAAAAAAAGAAAGAAAAAGAAAAACCGTCTTATCATATACATTTGTCCTTTATATATTTATTATTTTTGCTGTTCAAATGATACAAATTATTCCAGGTCTAATTTTTATGTGTTCTATCCATCATCTCAAAAATAAAAGTAAAAGTAAATATTTATGTGTATATATAAATATAGTAGAGTTCGAAGATTATATTCTAAGACAGTGGTTCTCAACCTTCCTAATGCCATGACCATTTAATATATTTCTTCATGTTGTGGTGACTCCCAACCTTAAAATTATTTTCATCACTACTTCATGACTGTAATTTTGCTACTGTTATGAATCATAATGTGAATATGTGATATGCGGGATGTATTTTCATTATTACAAAGGAGTAGCGACCCACAGGTTGAGAACCACTGTTCTAAGATGTCTCATTTATAATTGTCTTACTAAAGAATTTGTTTCACATGAAATCTCTATGTATGTGTTCTTTTTTATTTATTTTAAAATATTAAGGGGATGTAAAAGGTTTTGATTACATAGATTGCTTATAATCCTTGAGTCCTGGCTATAAATATGCCCACCACCCAAATAGTGCTCATTGCACTCATTAGGCAGGATTTTGCTTCTCCCTCTTCTCCTTCCTCCCCACTGCTTGATTTCCACTGAGTTTTACTAACCCCTGTGCACATGCATGCCCCTCAGGTAGTTCCAATTTAACAGTATTTGTGGTAATTTGTTTTTTTATTTTTGAGAGGCTTCATTTAAGAGAACGGTCCCCAGTTCCATCCAAGTTGTTGCAAAAGGCATTAATTCATCATTTTTTTAATACACTTATGAAGTGATAGGCAGTGGATTGATTCCACATCTTTGTAATTGTTAATTGTGCTGCAATACACACATTCAAATGCAGGTGTCTTTTTGATACCATAATTGGGTAGATAGCCAGTAGTGGGATTGCTAGATCGAATAATAGGTCTACTTTTAGTTCTTTAAGGAATCTCCATACCATTTTCCATAGAGATTGTACTAATTTGCAGTTTTACTAGTGGTGTATAATGTATCCATGCCAGCATCAGTTGTTTAGGGACTTCTTAATAATGGCCATTGTCACTGTGGTTTTAATTTAGATTTCTGCAATAATTAGTAACATTGAACATTTTTCATATGTTTGGCAGACATTTGCCTATCTTCTTTTGAAAAGCTTCCGTTCACATCTTTTGCCTACTTTTTAATGGGGCTGTTTGAATTTTTTTTCTTGCTGATTTGTTTGAGTTCTTTGTAGACTCCTTATATAGCCCTGAATCTGATGTATAATTTATGAATATTTTCTTCCATACTGTAGGTTATCTATTTGCTCTGTTGGTTCTTTTCTTAGCTGTGCAGAAGTTTTTAATCAAATTCCATTTATTTATTTTTGTAGTTGCTATAACTGCCACCGAGATCTTAGTCATAAATTCTTTGCCTGCATGAGATCTAGAAAAGTTTTTCTTTGTTTTCTTCTAGAATTCTTATGGTTTCATGCCTTAAATTTAAGTCTGTTTTCCATCTTGAATTTATTTTTGTGAGTGTTGAGGGGTGGAGGTCCTGTTTCATTCTTCTATGTTTCACTATCCAATTTGCCCAGCACCACTTATTGTATAGGGTTCCCTTTCTCCAATGGGTATTGTTATCTGCTTTGTCAAAGATCCGTTGACTATAGGTAGATAGTTTTATATCTGGGTTCTGTATTCTATCCATTGGTCTATATCTCTATATTTGTACCAACACCATAAGGTTTTGGTTATTATAGCCTTTGAAGTTTCAAACTACTCTAGTTTGAAGACTGATAATGTGATGCTCCAGATTTGTTCTTTTTGCTAAGACTGTTTTAGCTATTTGTGTTCTTTTCTGGTTACTAAAGAAGTATAGAATTATTTTTTGTAAATCTGTGAAATATGATATTGGTATTTTGATGAGGATTGTATTTTACTTTTAATGAAATTATCAAACCCCCCCCAAAAGAAAATATCAATCCCAAACTGTTAGTAACATAGATCATCTGCCTAATTCAACATATAATGCTTAATTATGACACTGCTATCTCTGTAAATACAAGATTGTTTTAATTGTACTATGAATAAAGGAAAACATTTATACACTTTTATTCTCTATTAGACACTGGAGTTACACTTATTTTAGGTATCTTATTAGATTATATACATAATAATCATTAGATGGCATCATGATTTGTCATTATTATCCTTCTATTCTTTTTCTTATTTTCAATGACTCTATTTTTTAATTTACCCTTATATATTCCAGCAACTTCTGCATATCGTATCAGAAGTACTTTTCTAAAATGTCCTTACCAAGATAAAATATAATGTACCAAGAAGTGAGAGGGAATTTCGGAAATGAAAATAGATTAATTACAACTTTTGATATCAGTATCTTGAGTAAATTTTTATGTTTAAAAATGGGCCATGTTTGGATAATCTCTTAAATCAGCTGTTCTATGCTCTAATTGATTTTAACTTCATGTGCATGTCTTTACATTTTTTAAAAAAGTTTCTGGTACTTTGAAGATAGTAGTCCTCATCATTATCTAAATAATGTGATATTTCTGTTTCTGTCACCAGGAAACATTAGCTGCTATAGAGTAACTGGAATAAACTTTTTATGACTTCTGTGCTATACACAAACTGATCACTAAAAGTTTTCTTAGAATGATGAAATGATAAAAGAGTATGTTAAATTAACAAAAATTGTAATAATAGTCAACATCAAAGCAGCTATCTAGTTTTTTTGATCCTCAGACTCCTTTTTATTAGTATAAAATGAGAGCAGTATTGACTGTGTGATCCTAAGATCTTATCTGGCTCCAAAAGTATTTGATTCTAATAAATAATAACAAATATTATTAAGTATTATCCAAGAGTATCAAGTGACTAATGATGTAATACTCTATTATATGGATAATATTTCTTTACCATAATAATTTCTGACCTGCTATTATTGTGAATAAGCAGAATTTTGATGTTAAATTGTGCTTTTTTCCTTAAACAAATTCTAGCATTTTATTTCATTTTAATTTTTCAAGGTTTTTGAGATTTAATTGTCAAATAAAATGGTATATATTTAAGGTGTATAATATGATGTTTTGATATATGCATACATTGTGAATAATTACCACAATCAAGCTAATTAATATATCTATCACCTCACATTGTTATAATTTTTTCTGCAATAAGAACAATTTAGCATTTTCCTTTAACATTTTTATTTGATATACCCTAGATCTCCAGAATTTATTCAACTTGTAAGTGGAAGTTTTGTTCTTTTTGTATGGTTCACTGAGGGCACAGATGCAATGGCCATACTTACATAAATTTCACATTTGCATTTTAGCTCCTTGACTAAGCGTAATCCCCCTATCCATCCTCCCTAGTAATTCTTAATTACTGATTATTTATGTCTTTACCTGTTTTGCGTTGTTTACAAGGTTTGCAATAAAGTTTGCTTATCATTGTGTGTATGTGAATGTGTGAATATATAGCAATGAAATCATTTATGTTCTAAGTACTTGATAGAAGCATATGTTTTTGTATCAACCTTGCAATTTCAGGGTAGTTTTGCATATATGGGAATCTTGCTTTATTTTATTGCATCACATTGCAAAATACTGCAAAATAACCTTGGCTGTTATGCTTCAAGGTCTCAGGTGTTGAGTCATTAGCAGCTATGGAATAGATCAGAATTACATTACAGCTGCACAACGACAAACAAGGGTAATCCAAGATCTTTCAGGCTTATCATCAGCATATGGACAACTCCTCGGCACTTGCCTGGAAAGAGAGTTAATTTGGGAATTGTGAGCTAAATTCCCTCAGGATGACTTCCGCAAATGATTTTTCACTTCTGCAATACGAATAGAAAGGCATGTGAAAATAAGTAATGTGCAATTAAAATGGAGGGCAATAACAGGGACATTTATGCCTACATCTTCCAAAATCGGTCATGTTATAAAGAATTATATTTTAGTGTATTTAGTTTAAACTTGCATGCATTCGGAGAATATTTAGTTTACCAACATCCAGGGAATAATTAAACTAGTAATAAAAACAGATCTATGAACAATTTATCAAAGTTACTGAGACTATATTATAAAATTAAGCACAACAAGGAATCTATCAGAATAATAAACAAGCAACTGAGTTGCAGAACATTTAAACTACAGAAGTGTGCATAGCTATATGCACTACTGAATCCACCTTCTCCTCCTCCTGTTTAACCCCTATTCCTGGCTACATTCCCACCCATATTCCCTAAATCCATACCCCTCCAAATGGCCAAATTTGTCTCGGAGAGATGAGATCGAATTTCCTATATAAGACCCCAGGATATTTCTTAACCACACCTTAAATAAATAAAAACATCTCTGTGGACTCTGTGAACCGTCCTGACTGCATCGCCATCTCCAATCTCATCCCCTTCCAGTGCTCTGTCGCCTACATGTAGCCACGCTGGCATGGAAATGCCAGAGGTGTTTCTGCTGTGCTTGCTGTCCTTTAGCCTAGAATACCCGCCCCCTTCTCATGGACCTTCTAAGTTTTTGTAATTAATAAACTTTAATTTTAGATCAGTTTTATGTGTTAACAGAAAATTGGAGAGAAAATGTAGGGAGTTCCCTTTTACTCCCTCTCTCTCCCCACCCTCCACATTCTCTCCTATTCCCTGTCCCCTGTTATTAACATGTTGCATCTTGTATGGTATAATTGTTATGAATGATGAAGGAGTATTGATACATTATCATTAACTACACTCCATAGTTTTTCTTAGAGTTCACTCTTTCTGCTGTACAGTTCAGTGACTTTTGTCAAATATGTCACATCATGTATCCCTCGTTACACTGTCATATGGAACAGTTTCACTGTCCTAATAGCCCTCTGTGCTTTACCTATTTATTCGTCTCCTCCTCCTTGAATTTGTGGCAGGCGCCAATTGCTTTACCATCCCTATAATCTTTCCTTTTCCAGAAAGTAAGATAGTTGAAATTATATAGTATACAGCTTTTCTGCTTTCTTTTCTATTTTTTTATTTTTTATTTTTTTTATTAATCATCAGAGAAATGCAAATCAAAACTACTTTGAGATATCACCTAACTCCAATAAGATTAGCCCACATCACAAAATCGCCAAACCAGAGATGTGGTGTGGATGTGGAGAAAAGGGAACACTTCTACGTTGCTGGTAGG
>CAUYRH010101233.1:0-30913 GCA_963574655.1 Perodicticus potto | reverse complement strand
TATGCAGCCTTAAAGAAAGATGGAGACTTTACCCCTTTCATATTTACATGGATGGAGCTGGAACATATTCTTCTTAGCGAAGTATCTCAAGAATGGAAGAAAAAGTGTCCAATGTACTCAGCCCTACTATGAAACTAATTTATAGCTTTCATATGAAGGCTATAATCCAATTATAGCACAAGAATATGAAGAAAGGGGCAAGGGGGGGGAATTAGGGGAGGAGGAGGTTGGGATGGAGGGAGGGTAATTGGTGGGACCACACCTATGGTGTATCTTAGAAGGGTACAGGAGAAACTTACTAAATGCAGATATAAATGTCTTAACACAATAACTAAGAAAATGCCATGAAGGCTATGTTAACCAGTTTGATGAAAATATTTCAGATTGTATATGAAACCAGCACATTGTACCCCATGATTGCTATGTACACAGCTATGCGTACACAGCTATGATTTAATTAAAAAAAAAAAAAAAAAAAAAGATCTGAACAGACATTTCACCGAAGGAGATATACTGGAAAAAAAAAAAAAAAAGAATAATTGATCAAACTCTGTTAGAATTATTTAACTCTTAGCTCTTGGCAGTATAATAGGGGACATTTTATTCAGTTGTCCCCCCACCTTCACCCCTTGGTAAGCAACCAGTCTCGCTAGTCTCTGGTTTTTTATTTTTGTTTCTTTTTACAATAATGAGAAGATAACTGTGTGTGTTATTGTTTCCTTTTGTTTTGTACAGGTAGCATTCTGAAGATAGTCTTTGAATTTGCTTTAACATTTAACACTTTGTGCGTCCGAGGCATCACTCCGTGTTGGTTTACAGCATCGTTCTCATTGTTTTAAACGGGAACCTAGTACTCTGTTGTGTGACTGTGTCACAGTTTTTCAGCCACTTACCAATGTAAAGTCCTATGGGAGATGACAAATGATCACAAATAGTGCTACAAAAAATAACTGTGCCTATATATTTTTGTACTGTTGGGTGTATCATTGGGATAAGTTCCTAGAAATAGAACTGCTGGTGAACACATACGTAGGTAAGTTAGATGTTGACAAATTCCCTCCATTGATATTGTACCAATTTGAATCCTCACCAGCTATATTTGAAAGAACCGGCTCCCTTAGTCTTACCAAAATTTCTACTTTTGTAATTTTCCAAACTCTTCATGTTTACATGGATCTGGAACATATTCTTCTTAGCAAAGAATCTCAAGAATGGAAGAAAAAGTATCCAATGTACTCAACCCTACTATGAAGCGAAGTTATAGCTTCCATATGAAGGCTATAACCCAATTATACCACAAGAATATGGGGAAAGGGGCAAGGGTGGGGAGGGAAGGGGGGAGGATGGGAGGAGAGAGGGTAATTGGTGAGGCCCCACCTACGGTGCATCTTAGAAGGGTACAGGTGAAACTTACTAAATGCAGAATACAAATGTCTTCGTACAATAACTAAGAAAATGCCAAGATGACTATGTTAAACAGTTTAATGAAAGTATTTCAGATTGTATATGAAACCAGCACATTGTACCCCATGATTGCATTAATGTACACAGCTATCATTTAATAAAAATCAATAAATAAGAAAAATAAATTTTCCAACCTGTTTGATGAGAGATGATAGGTCAATATAATTTTAATTGATCATTCTCTTAATATAAAGAGAATATATCTTTTTATGTATTTAAGTATATATTATTATATTATTGGACAAATTATTCATATCTTTTTTCCCACTGTTGTATTGTAATTTTTTTCTCATCAAGTTTTAAGTATTTTAAAAAATGCGTTAGGGTAATTTGTGCCTTATCTAAAATATTAAATATATCTTGAAAATATTTTTCTCAGCTTTCCAAATGTCTGTATATTCTTCATTTAGTGCCCTATAAAAGTTTTTACAAGTATTTTTATGTAGTCAAAATTATATTTAATTTATCTTATATCTTTTTTGCTGAACTATATTGTGGCAAATTGCAGGAATATAATAAATATCTGGTAACTAAATAGCATGAGAATTTGTGTAAAAAGTAAAGGGAAAATGTTTGTTGGAAGGATAGCCCCAATTTTTACTTCTTTGGCATAAAGTTACAAAAGTTCAAAATATTTCAACACATTAAATGACTACAACAAAATGTGAATATGATTTGATGTGTAATTAGTTAAATTTTAAAGCCAATGTTCGCAATAATTACATATTTTTTCAGCTTAAAAAATGTCAAACTACATGCCTATGATTCTGTTCTACTACCGTCTACGCAGATAATCTCTCATGTCCGTGAATGATCTATTTTTTTGAGTTTGCTGATGATTTTCTGTGTGTTTGTGAACATTTGTTTTCTGTGTTTAAATTTTGCCTGGAAATCCATTTTTAGTTGCAAAGAACATCATTCAGACTGCTTTAGGAAGGGCTACTACTGATGTTTTTGATGTGTTGCTTGAATCTTAAATATTCTATCATCTTGCTTTGTCGATTGGTCATAGAGGTAATGAGAGGGCTGAGTAAATATACATCTCTCAATTTTGGGTTCCAGGGTAGCAGTTGTTGAAATGGGTAGCAGCCCACCCAGGTGAGATGATAGAACTTAAATGTCTTGGCGAAGACCGCTATTTGTGTCGAGGACCTTGATTGCTCTAGCCTATGGTCATTTTCCAGGTCCAGATTTGTTTTCAGACTGCCAAATGGCTCTAAGGTCTGTAAGTTTCACCTTCAGTTTCCAAATGCTTTTACTTAGATTAGGAACTTGTGCCAGCACTTTTTCCAGTTTGCCATCTATCCTCTTGTCTAGATTTTTAAAAAATACATTTAAAAATAATAATAGCCTCTGATACTTCCTTGTTAGGCATTTGGATAAATTCTTTATGTTCATTGTCTCATTTTCATCCTCATCACAATCCTGTACCGTAAGTCTGTTTACTTTCTAAGCGTTAGAAAGGTTAATATTCTGGGGTCACACAGGCATTAAGAATCAGAGCTGAAAGTCAAGCAGAAATCTCTCTCCGTTGGGAGGGAACTTTCTTAACCGGAGACCACACTGTTGTGTAGTCTTATAAACAAACACACACTTGTTGGTTGGGAGTAGGCAAATGTTCAAGTAAAAATAGCAACAAGTACCAAGTTCCTGAAGGTGAACCTTTGTTTAAAAATCACACTGTTGATTACAGTAAGTTATTCATGGATGAAAAGGCAGTAAACTTCAGTCTCACTTATGTGAATGATCCAGATACATTACAGGAAGTAAAAGTCAAACCAAGAAGATATCAAAATATTCCCCCCACAGCTTTCCATCCCAGCAGTGGGTGGAACCCAACGCACCCATCACCCTGCCTCTCTTCTGCTTTGCTCACATTAATCAAGGTAACATGCGTCTGAATTGTTACGGGTAAATCATAACAAATCAAAGTGCAAGTATTACAAGAGTGAAATTGTAAACCTCAGGAATGATTTTATTAGCAAATAAATGGCACCTGTGTGACAATAATATCACCGTGGACTAACCGTGCTTTGATCACGCTTCATGACTGATTCTGCTGCTCTTCAATGGAGCTGAAATCAGAGATGGCTATTTTAATCTTTCCCATGGCTGCCTTCCTGGGCATGTCAAGTGATCTAGAATGTTGGATTCATCAGTCCAAACCTCCTTTGCAGTAGTTGTTCATTTTAGACCATATAAGCTAATGGAGATGTACCTGTGGCTGAGTATGAATGGAGGCTCCTTTTTCTTCCGTTCCGTTTTTTTTACCTTATTGAAGCTGTTGTCTCGGGATGCTCGAGGCGTTCCGCATACACTGATTCATTTCTCTGCATAAGTTGGTTTCATACACAAAAATGCTAAAGGCTATGTTTAAAATACTGTAAGTGGAATGAACTCACAGGGTCTGCCAAAGCTTTTATTAAAGGTGAGGCACACGTAGCTGTCTTGAATTCCCTCCCCCACCCCAAATTTCCCATTCTTCTCTTTTTGTCTTTAAACAATACACATTGCTTAAAGAAATAGGAGAAAAATGCAATCACATTTTTACAGACTGAAATTAAATAAAAGATATTTTATAGTGGATTTTACACCCACATATGTCACTTCAAGCCACCAGTTGTGGGTGTTTAATTTAACTTTTCATTGTTATTGTTTTTTTATTTTGAGACAGACCCTTAAGCTATCTGTCACCCTTGGTAGAGTGCAGTGGCCTCCCAGCTCACAGCAACCTCCAACTCCTGGGCTTAAGTGATTCTCTTGCCTCAGCCTCCTGAGTAGCTGGGACTACAGGCACCTGCCACAACACCCGGCTGTTCATTGATTATAGTTGTCATTGCCGTTTGGGAGGTCCAGGCTGGATTCCAACCTGCCAGCTCTAGTGCATGTGGCTGGAGCCTTAGCCACTTGAGCTACAGCTGCCAAGCCCATTGTTATTGTTTTTAAGGCTCTTTATATAAAAATAACTTTGAAAATAAGGTTCATGTAAGAAAATTCAGCAACCACTCATGTTCAGGCATAGTAGGAATTTTGTATTATCTATACATTTATATACCAAAGATTTATATAGGTGAGAATAAAGTAACTATAAATTTGGATGCTGTTAATATTATCAAATATTGATTAAAGACCAATGGTAGAATAATGGTTCATATTTACTATACACAGATTATATTTATTTATTTATTTATTTTGAGACAGTCTCACTATGTTGCCCTTGGTAGAGTGCTATGATATCATGACTCACAGCAACCTCAAACTTTTGGGCTTAAGCGATTCTCTTGCCTCAGCCTACCAAGTAGCTGGGACTCCAGGCACCCACCACAATGCCCAGCTATTTTTTAAGGTAGTTGTCACTATTGTTTAGCTGGCCTGGGCTAGGTTTGAACCTGCCAGCTTTGATGTATGCGGCTGGCGCCGTAACCACTGTGCTGTAGGTGCCAAGCCAACAGATTTATTTTATATAAGCAAAATTTTATAAAAATACAAACATTCCTTTAAAGAGAGACCTTATCTTGTCTAAATAAGCAGAGATCAAATTGCTGCTTTTTCCCTGACATTTGAAAAGTTAGTAGGCAGATTTCCATGACATTATGGTTTGGTTGATAAGCAAAACTTGATATGACAGATCATAAGTCAGAAGGAAATTTCAGTTAAATAGTGGTAGTTATTTTTGGCCTTCTTTGTAATACAAATAGGATATTATTAGCTACTTTGCCAACTAATTTTTCTCTTAATTGTAGTCATTTATTTCTATTGTTGTAGGTAATAGTCAGACTTAATAATTATCAGTTTAATTCCTTCGAAGACTCATTTTACCACATTCAGTGAATACCTGCTGTTCATAGAGAGAAAAATATGTGATTATTTCCAACATCCCACCCCCAGACACCATTATCAGTCTCTAAACTGGGCACCTCTAGGCACCTTGAAATCTATACCATTAGTTCCTTTAGGAAAGCAATTGTGTTTGGTCCATTCTAAGAAGGGGAATTTATTTATTTTTTATTTATCTTCAAAACTTTTTTATTGCTTGGTTGATATTTTGTCAATACACTTTTTGTAGAAAGTGGATAAAATGACAGAAGGAAAAAATAATTACACTACAGCCAAGTCTAGTTTTAAAAGAAGAAGGTTCATTAAATTTTAAATTTTAAAGTTGCAGAGAATATTATAGTAGAGTATAAAATAATTAAATTTTCTCACTTAAAAAATAAAACCAGAGAAACTAATGACAGAGGTCCTCTCCTTATCCAAAAAAACAAATATACATATAATATCCTTAGAATAGAAGAGTTTTTTCCCTTTGATTACAACAATAAGGAACTCAAAGTAAATACTGGCAAAAATAAACATTTAAATGTATGTCTGAAAACTTTTTAAATGTTCATGTTTTCTGGAACTCATACCTTTATCTAGATTTTATAAATACTATATATAATATAAATATATAAAAACGCATAAGGTTATAATATGTAAATTCATATATAATCATATTTATACATAGATTTACATATTATTATGCAATTAATTATAAATACTTAATTTTTATAGGAAAATATCCAAATGCTATAGAGAGGTTAAAAATCTTATAAAAATGCAACTCAGATCCCAAAAACATAGTTGTTAGGTTGTCTATTACTTCTAAATTACTGCTGGAGACCTCAGCTTTTAGGGTGGGGCTAGGGACATAGGTGCCAATATGACCCAAATAAGAATTTTAATTGTTTTTGTTTAGAAATGTCAGTCTTTCAGATTTTTGGACCCATTCTTTTCGCCTCCAAGACTACCTGGCTATTTGAAACAGGTGTTAAAGATCCACCTGATATATTTTGCCTATTAATACAAAAGAGACAAGGCTTCCAAAAGGTGCCAATAAAATACTTGTAGTTAAAGATGGATGATTGAAGTGTTATTTTTGAAAAGAACATCGAGGTCCAGTGTTAATGTTTTTGCACTTTTGGTTTCATGCTGCAATGTTCATTCTAGTTCCACCTCAGGTGTTGGTTGCATTCGTAATTGGTTATTGGTGAAATTTTGCTGATCTGCTACTTTGTGAAACATGCTTCTAGACTTTCTTCTTTGGAATCAACATAAACATAAGAGCCTGTTTTACCACAAAGAGTCACAGTACATCTACTTTATTCTCAGAGTTGATTGTGTATTTCCCTCCGCTGACTGGTAAATCTAACTAGTGTTTTACTGACTCTTTCTTACAACTTGTCTTCATAGATGGGCGTCCATGGACCTTCTATTTGCATGAAGTACTCAAAATGCTTTATTTATATGTTTGGGGAAGTATAGTAATAGAAGCTACTACACATTAATTCTTCTCACTATATTTCAGGTATTAGGTCATTTTCATATACGATTTCATCCACTCCTCACCATAACTCTCTGAAGTAGGTTTTATTTCCATGGTGGATCATACAGTAGGAGACCGGCTGACCTAGAAGCTAAAATTAGGATTTCTTGCTCTAAAGTCTGTAAACTCTGTATCACCCTTTTCTGCGACATCATCCTGAATTCCATTGTTTTCATCTCCACCAGCAGGAAACAGTGACAACTCTTATGCGATTTTGCCAGAGCTTTTGTGACAGTCGGTGATGTATTTGTCATGTTCTATACATTTAACAGTTATTTCCACATATGAACTATCTCTCCTAGCAAACTCATTATTGTATGTAAAGCTATGTCTAGTCCCTCTTCGTGCCCCCCCAACACTGAGTGTGTGCCTTATATGTAAAATGTATACGTACATATATGTTACATGAATAAATGATGTACTAGATATCTTAAAACATTTTTTTGAGATGAGTTAAAATGAGACCCATGATTACTTTCTAAGATACGCTACTATCCTATGGACAAGTATTTCCTCAGCATGAACCTGGACACAGTAGGGTTGACCATGTAGGTCAATGTCCTCATGAGGTTTAATCACTTTCATGAAAGGATCATCAGCATCAGTTGTGTATGAAAATACATGGTTGCCCTTAACTGGCAACATGGTCTCTTTGATGTTCATTTTCTTACATTTTATTTTATTTCAGATTAATATGAGGATACAAACAATTAGGTTACAACATTTACGTTTGTTAGGTCAAGTCCATGTTGTTGTTGAGTCCTGCTCCCTGGAGGTATGCCATAGACCCTTGCCCGGTGCCCCTTAAGTAGAAGTACACCCATGCTGCTCTTTCCTCCCCTTTCTCCCCAATCTCGTTCCCCCTTCCCCCAACTTGAATTTATTTGAGTTTTTCTCTTATGTGGGCTTATGTTAGATCATCTACTAGCTTTATATTAGTATTGAGTACATTGGGCACTTGCTTTTCCAGTCTCACAATGCCTCACCTAGGAGAATGTTTCAATGTGTTTCATGTCCATCCAGGTTAATACAAAAGAGATAAAGTCCCCATCTTTTCTATGACTGAATAGTTTTCCATAGTATACATATACCACAGTTTATGGGCACTTTATGGGCACTTAGGTTATTTTCACATCTTGGTGATTATAAATTGGGCAGTAACAATCATATTAGTGCAAATGTCCTTAAGATAAAATTATTTTTTTCTTCTGGTTAGATGCCTCATAATAGGATTGAATGGGTCCAATGGGAGGTCTAATTTGAGTTCTTTGAGGATTCTCCATAATTCTTTCCAAAGAGGATATATTAGTTTACAGTCCCACCAACATCCGTGTCAGCATCTACAACTTTGGGACTTTGTGATGTGGGCTATTTTTACTGGGGTTAGGTGATATCTCAGGTTGAGTTTGATTTGTGATGATTAGGGATGATGAGCATTTTTTCATATGTTTCTTAGCCATTTGACTGATTTCCTCAGAGAAGGTTCTATTTATGTCTCTTGTCCAATGATAGATGGGATTGTTTGCTTTTTTGTTGTTGATTAATTTGAATTCTCTGTAGATTCTTGTTACCAACACTTTGTCAGAATCATACACCTTTTTTCCATTCTGAAGGTTGTATTTTTGCTTTAAAAAATAAGGAGTATGACACTAATGTGTTACTTTTTAGCAATGCTAGACTCTAGGGCTTGATAAGGTTCACTTTGAGTACTAACCTTACTTTTGGCTCTCTAGTATGATCTTAATTTTCATTTTGGTCTCATTGTTTCTGCTTTTATATCATTTTGCTATTACATCATTTTAATGTATAGATTAAGGTTTGTTTGCTATTTTGAACAAAGCAAACCTTACCATAGGCCACCTTGAATAATTGAGCAGAAGAGTTTAGCACCTCCAGGAGAGGACTGGTCCCTGGATAGAGGAGTTTTTATGTTACAATAATCACACAAACTGCACTCACAATAGCATTCGTTTCCTCTCTGGTCCATCAGTCTTCTCTGTGCATTAGTTGCTGACTAATAAAAGGTAAAGATTCCTTTCATTTGTCCTCTCCTACTGAAAAATGTCCTTTGAGTTATCATTTGTACAAAATGACCTTCATTATACGTTGGGATATTCAGAAAGTTAGTTTTAGAGAAGCTGCTATTGATTCAAGAGACTCCTGCTGTGCACCTGTATGTACAAATAATTAACTAACTACATGGTAAACCAGTAAGAGAAGAAAATTTGGCAATAACTCTGAAGTACACATATTCAGTGACTAGCTAAAGTCATGGACTATATTTTTGAGCACTAACTTCTCCATGTCAATGACCACAACAGTGTCCCAGAAAAGTTTTTATTTCACTCCACATTAAGCAGACCATTAGGTTATACACCTTAGAGCATCCAAAGCAACATGTCCTTTTACCCTTAAGCCACCTTTCCAAGTTGCCTAAACAACAATCTCTAAATCTTTTAGGCCTTTTTCCATAGATGGGCAAAAATATGTCAGTTGTCAATACATGTTATTACAAAAGATTCTATTACAGGCCATAAATGATTCATCAGTTACTGGCCAGTAACAATAGTATTCATTAACACTATTGAATTAACTCATCAAACTTTCAAGATTGTGCCGTTATACAGTCTAACCTTGAAATAAGCTCTGGGAAAAAAAATTCTTATTTACTGATTGCTCTTTATGTACATGCCATAATAAAAGATATTGTTTTGTTAACTACTAAAACCCTCCATTAAAGTTGCTACAATGAATAGATGTTTTAAAGAGAATTACTAACATATCACATCAATTCACTTTTTTCATGAAACTCACAGAAATAAGTATATCACCTTTTAACATTTTTAAAATAAATACTTAAAGATAAAAGTCAATTAAAGTGTCTGAAAAATTATGAAACGGTAAGTGGTGGGCACTTCTTATAATTAAATATTGTTATGAAATCATCATAAGCAGATAACTCCTTACTAGTTTTAAGAATATTCCATTATTTAAAAATTGCATAAACTGTTAGGGAAACACAAATATGTGGGGGAAATACATCTTAACCTTAAACCTTATTTCACCTTATTGCAGACTATCTGGGCCTTATTAACAATATATTATATCCTCTAAGGTACTATTTTTGTCATTATCCAGTTAATTTTAGCACTGTTCATATAAGTTAATTTTTTTTAAAAAAGATGGCCCCAAACTCTTGCGTGTTCTCAGTAAACAGACAATGTTAGATCTGGTTATAGTATTTATTTTCCTATACAGTAATCATTCAGGCCCCCTGAACCCAGCAGCAAAGGGGAAAATCCTAAGGGTAATTTATAAAAGAGTCATTCCCAACTACAGCAGTTCACTAATTCCCTTTATGAATAATTATTCAGTTTATCCATTTGATAAAAATGGTGCTGTGTTGATACAGTGCTGCCTTTCTGCAGTTCTCTACCGAGGCAGCCAGGTCTTACTCTCCTTCCTTTCGGGGATTTGCATCTCATGATAACTTGCCTCTTTTACATTCTGAAGTTACCTTTTTCATTCTGCCTGCACCCCACTCAAATCGGTCTCTGATGATTCATGGCAAGGAATGTTTTAGAGAAGGATTTTGCTGGCTCATGCTTCTCCACCCAGTGTAAAACCTCAGGGAGGCTCAGTTCCATTACAGAGCAAGCTTGTCATCTGCTGCCTTCACTTTCAAAATCCCTTTGTTTTGTACAATAAAAATGGCTTATTCTCTCATGTTTTCTGATTAATACTGAGAAAAGAAAATAGCTCATTTGAAAATTCAAAGGCAGAAGTCATTTTTGTCCTCATAAGCCAATTTTTCCTTGGAATGCATTTAGTTTTGAATTTGTATCTATAAATTTATTTTTACTTTTAACAGTGTTCAAACAGGTAAAGATCATTCAAACAACCTTATATAATTCAACAGTATTTTTCAAATATAATATATGGAATTTCAGATCATTTTCTTCTACCAGTAAATGGTAAACATCATAACTCTGAGTATTAACATTGTGTAGCCTTTGTTTATAATGTAAATTCATTTATAGCCTCAGACCTTTTAGATTTTAAGAAATAGAGTTATTTCAGGCTAGCCTTATATTTTATGTACAAGAATAGTGAGATCAATAAATTCCAAAGTTTTTTAAGCCTTTTATTCTGCTTTAAGGAAGAACTTACTAGAATTACCATGTTACGTTTTCCACTCCAGCATTTTTCTTTTATACATTGAAATATATCATTATATAATTATATTATTATAAATGACCAATATGATTCAATTAAAAAACTCAGAAAATAAATGAATAAACAAGAGAATCTAAATAAAGAGAAAAATGTAGAGTAGAAATGAATCCACAGGGGAACTGAATAATAATATTATCAGGTGTGAGATTTCTTAATAAAAATAAATATGTTGAATATTTTCAAGAGTATGAAATAGAAAATCAAAAACTTTACTAGAAAAGCGGCATAAAAGTAAAAAATATAAAACAACAAGGCTAAAATCTCTTAAGAATGAGTTTAATAGCATATTAAGCAATACTGATGGAGGCCTTGGGAATTGTAACAATGGTTGGAAAAAATATATTGAAGTACAATAATGTTTAAAAACTAATGGAAATTTAAAAAAATTATAAGATAGGTGATATAGCAACAAGGATAACTTATATATAATTGAAGCCCCAGCGGAAAAAGAGAGAAAGAATCCTTTGACTTTGCTGATAACTGTGGTCATTTTATCCACCCAGCTTCCGATTAATCACCTTTCCCCCTCCCCAATTACTTTTGGTTAGCTTTGTCCTGGAGGACATTTCCTACTAGGAATCCTGGCTCAAGAAGGAGCTCTTTCACCTAATTTCTTCATGATACTAACTTCCCTCTCACTAGTACAATCATTTTTGCCTAAGTAAATAATGTATCTTTTGAGATGTTCATGGACCATCTGGTGGGTTTTCTGCTTTATGTGTATTCACTCCGGCACGACTGCGTCATGAGCCCTTTAAGCTTCCCTTCGCCATCTGCCATAGCAATGTTGGCATTTCTACTCACTCAGTATCAAGGGCTCCACACTCCTAGGAGCCATCTTAGCAGCATGTTTGTAACTGCTTTTGGGGTCCTTGCCAACGGGTCAAATCCTGTATCCCACAAAAGTGCTCCCTTTTCAAATACTATGAATAATTTCTCCCTTATCAAATACTGTGTTCCAACTCCCTTGTTCAAGTATCGTCAGCATCTACTGCCATGCTTAATCCCTTAGCTCTTATCAGAACGTACTGGCTGGGCCTTGTAGATCCTTTGACACATAGACTCATTATTTTTGTTAGTAGGTACAAGTATTACTGACTGAGTTGTAACTTAACCTTAGTTGTTGCCTAGCAGCCAAGAGGAGAAGTGGAGGCTGACCCTGAGAGAAGATGCCTCTGAATTTTTTCTTTTTCATTAAAAGGAAAGTAATAGTTTATTTGCTAGTCTATTTCTGAAAGCTCAGATAGGTAAAGGGGATTTTAAGGACTGAAAAGTTTGGAGTCCTATTCTTTACTAATGGAGTCCCAACCTTGACTGTGGACTTTAATCTTTTGGATCTTTGCTACCTTACAATTAAGTTCTGTGCCTGGTCTTTGGGTTTCTCTGCCCTCCAAACTACAAAAGATGAGAGGTCTTTGCATGCACACAAGGGTCCATTTTGCTTTCACAAGTTAGCTTTTCATTGCTGATTAATTACGCTCAGCTTCTTAAAAAAAATCTTTTTCTCCAATTAAGTTTAGCAAGAACCTCCCAATTATTTGTTATCATAGTTATTTTTTTCCCTATTTCTCAAAGGCTGGATCTGTGAAAGTTTGGCAGTTGGACTGCTCCCTGGTAAAGGCTATCTGGCTTTCACCCACCTTCTATGCCAAAGACAGCAGCCATCATGGTTAGATGGTTGAGTTTTGAAATCTCATGCTCATGATTACTTCTTTGGACTTCTATTCCTGAGACAACATGTGCAGGCTGGATTCTCCAAAGGCATATGCCAACTAATGATGACCATGTGGCAGGTTTGCTAGGGAGTGCTATTCCTATCAGCAGATGTAGGAGAAAAAGGGAAAGAAGCAAAGTTGGTTGGAAGGAAAAGTTATCCTCTAAAACGGTCTTTATAAAAGTCTTATTTGACTCAGAGGAGAATTATGAAAGTTAGACAATCTTTTGAGCATTTACCAAGTTGGGTTAAAAAAAAGCCAGACCTTTACATCCCAATGAGTATCACTGATTGGATGTAGGTAACTTTGGAAAGGTCTCTTGAGTAGGCTGACAGCTAACAGCTCCCTACCTGTAGACCTCTCAGAACTGTGATACTGTGACCTTCATTTCTGAAGAGGAATTTGAGTAGTGTATCACGGCATCTTCTGTGGAGGGGAAAGTGCATACAACAAGCAGAAAACAAAATCCATAAGGATATAGTGATTGGAGTGACATGCTAACACCATTGATCTAATTGATGTCAATGAAGCACTGCACCTAACAAGTGCAGTACAAACATTTTTCCAAGTGCTTTCAGAGCACTCACTCACATTGATTTAACCATATTGTTTAAATGCTGGGCAATGAAGCATGGTTTTGTACAAATTTCAAAGCACTAAAATGGAAGTATCTTAAAATTTCGAAGGACTGAAATTATTCAGAGTATGGTCTCTGACTACAATGGAATTAGCTAGAAATTCAAAATATAATTATAAACAAAAATTTTCATATACTAGAATATTAAGTGTACATTTATAAATAACCGATGGGCAAACAATGGATTATATAAAAAGTGTAACACATGTTTTTAATTGAGTATAATGAAAATACGACATCCCAACTCGTAGGTGCAGCAAAAACCATCATTATTGGGAAAATTTATGTCATGTTTTTTTTTCTTTCAGCTTATTGTGAGGATACACACAACCAGATCACAATTTTTGAATTTGTTAGGTAGACTCCTTCTTATAGTTCTATCTGCACCCCAAAGGTGTGCCATACCCCTCTATCTTGTGCTCTTTAAGAGGGAGCACACCAACACCCCCCTCTTTTGTTCCTCTTCCCCCCAACTTGAATAAAATTAAGTTTTTCTCCTATGTGGGCATGTGTTAGATTGTGTACTGACTTCACAATAAAATTGAGTACATTGAATACTTGCTTTTCCATTCTTGTAATACAGTGGTGAGAAGAATGTATTTCAACTCCACCCAGGTTAATACAAAAGATGTAGTTTCCATCTTTTCTTATGGCTGAATAGTCCTCCATGGTGTACACATGCCACAGCTTGTTAATCCATTCCTGATTTGACGGGCATTTAGGTTTGTTCCACATCTTGGCAATTGTAAATTGAGCTGCGGTAAACATTCTAGTACAAATGTCTTTATGATAAAATGATGGTTTTTTCTTCTGGATAAATGCCTAGTAGTGAGATTGAGGGATCAAATGAGAGGCCTACTTTGAGTTCTTTGAGGATTCTCCATATTTCTTTCCAAAGAGGCTGTATTAGTTTGCAGTCCCACCAACAGTATGGAAGTATTCCCCTGTCTCCATATCTGCAACTTTGAGACTTTGTCATATGGAGTAATCTTACTGGGGTTAAGTGGTATCTCATGGTGGGATTGATTTGCATTTCTCTGATAATTAAGGATGATGAGAATTTTTTCAAATGTTTGTTAGCTATTCAACTGTTTTCTTCAGGGAAGGTTCTGTTCTTGTCTCTTCCAGTGATATATGGGATTGTTTGCTCTCTTTTTGTTGGTTATTTTGAGTTCTTTATACATCTTAGTTATCAACCCTTCATCATATTTGACATGCAAATATCTTTTCCCATTCTGAGTGTTGTCTATTTTGTAATTGTGTGTGTTTAGCTGTGCAAAAGCTTTTCAGTTTAATTAAGTCCCATTTGTTTATTTTTGTTGTTGCTGTGATGGCTACTGAAGTCTTCATCATAAAATCTTTCCCCAGGAGGACACCATTAAGAGTTCTTCCAACATGGTCTTCTAGGATTTTTATCATTTCACGTCTTAGATTTAAATCTTTTATCCATCTTGAGTCAATATGTGTAAGTGGTGAAAGGTGCGGGTCTAGTTTCAGTTTTTTACGTGTGGTTATCCAGTCCTCCCAGCACCATTTATTGAACAGGGATTCTTTTTTTCAGTGTATGCTTTTGTTTGGTTTATTGATGATCAGATGGCTCTAAGAGACTTGTTTCATTCTTAGATAGGCTGGTTTTCTATCTGGTTCCATATGTCTATGCCTCTCTTTTTTTGTGCTAATACCATGCTATTTCAGTCACTGTGGACTTGTAATATAACCCAAAGTCTGGTAAAGTGATGCCTCTGGTGTTACTTTTATTACTAAAAATTGCCTGGCTATATGAGTTTTTCTGGTTCCATACAAAACTAAGAACTATTTTTTCCAGTTCTTCAACATACGGTATTGGTATTTTAAAGGGGATTGCACTGAATCTATAGATAGCATTGGGTGGTAAAGACATTTTAACAATTTGATTCTTCCCAGACAAGAATATGGTATGTTCTTCCAATTGTTGATGTCTTCTGCTATTTCTTTCCTTACGGTTTTATAATTCTCTTTATAGAGATTTTTCACCTTTTCTGTTAGATATATTCTTAGATATTTCATTATTTTTGAAGCTACTGTGAAGGGAATTGGGTCTCTCATTAGTTTGTCAACTTGGCTATTATTGGCATATACAAAGGCTACTAATTTGTGGACATTGATTTTACATCCTGACATGTGCTGTATTTCTTGGTCACTTCCAGGAGTCTTGTGGGTGAGGCCCTGGGGTTTTCTAACTATAAGATTATATCATTGCCAAAGAGTTTAACCCCCTCTGCCTCCATTTGGATGCCCTTTATGTCCTTCTCTTGTCTAATTGCATTGGCTGGAAAGACCATCCTTACGTTGAATAGTAGTGGTGATAGAGGACATCTTTGTCTGGTTCCTGTTTTAAGTGGAAAAGCTTTCACGATACTAGCTGTGGGTTTGTCGTAAATGGCTTCTATCAGTTTAACAAATGTGTCATTATACTTACATACTTTAAGTGTTCTTATTAGAAAAGCATGCTGAACTTCATCAAACACTTTTTCTGTATCTATTGAGATAATCATATGGTCTTTATTTTTGCTTCTATTAATATGGTGAATTACATTTATGGATTTGCACATGTTAAACCAGCCTTGAATCCCTGGGATGAAGCCTACTTGATCATGTTGTATCACTTTTTTTATTGTGTAGCTATAATATATTGGCTAAGATTGTAGTGAGTAATGTTCATTAGTGAAATTGGTCTGGAGTTCTCCTTTTTAGTAGGGTCCTTTCCTGGTTTTGGTATCAGGGTGATGTTTGTTTCATTGAACATGTTAGGTAAGGTTCTTTCCTTCTCAATATTTTGGACTAGGTCATGCAGCATGTGTGCAAGCTCATTTTTGAAGGTTTGCTAGAATTTTCGTGTGAAGCAATCTGTTCAAGGACTTGTGGTTGTTGTTATTGTAAGCTTTTTTATTGTTTCTTCAATCCCAGCACTTGATAATGGTCTGTTCAAGAGATCTATTTCTTCCTGGTTAAGTCTAGGGAGATAATATGATTCTAGGTTTTGGTTCTTTTCCTCCATATTGTCAAATTTCTGGGTGTAGATTTTCCTTTAGTAATCAGTGATAATCTTTTGTATCTCAGTGGTATCTATTGTTATTTCCCCTTTTTCATTTCTGACTAAGGTTATTAGAGATTTTACTTTGCTATTTCTAGATAATCTGGCTAATGTTTTATCATTTTTATTTATCTTCTGAAGAACCAACATTTTCCATCATTGATTTTCTGAATAATTCTTTGGTTTTCAATATCATTTATTTCTGATTTAATTTTAGTTATTTCTTTTCTTCTGCTGGTTTTGAGATTGGACTGTTCTTCCTTTCCCATTTCCTTAAGATGATTCATTATATTATTAATTGTGCTTTCTCTCTGTTTTTTTGATGTACACACCTATTGCAATAAATTTCCCTCTTAGGACTATTTTTTGTAGTATCCTACAGGTTTTAGTAACTTGTAGCTTCATCATTGATATGTTTGAGAAATGTAATCATTTCATTTTTCATCTCTTCCTTAACTGAGCTTTCATCCACCATAAGGTGATTTAATTTCTGTGCCATTGTGTGGGGATGAAATTTTTTTTGGAGTTGAATTCAACCTTTATTACCTTGTGGTCTGAGAAAGTGCAAGGAATAATTTCAAGTCTTTTAATTTTGTGGAGGTTTCACTTGTGACCTAGTATATAATCTATTTTGGAGTATGTTCCATGGGCTGATGAGAGGAACACATATTTCTCAGGTTTGCAATGGTTATGTATATGATTTCATATGTATATATGTCTGTTAAGCCCATAACATATACAGGTTTCTGTATATGTCTATTAAGCCCATTTGTTCTAGGGTTGTATATAAGTACCTTATATCTTTGGTTAGTTTTTGTTTAGATTAACTGTCTAGTTCTGTCAGGGGGTTAACGTCCCTAGCTATTATGGTGTTATAGGATATTGTATTGCTCAGCCAAATCAATCTCTGTTTCATAAATCTAGGAGGATTTAAGTTGGGTGCATAGATATTTAGAATTGAAATGTTCTCTTATGTGTCATTCCCTTGACAAGTATGATGGAACCCTCTAGGTCTTTCTTAACTTTAATTGCTTAAAATACACTTGAATATCAAAATAAGTTTGTGAGCCCTTCCTTCCTCTGATTTCTACTTGCATGAAATATTTTTTTCCAACCCTTTACCCTAAGTCTTGTTTTGTCTTTCAAAGTTAGGTTTGTTACCTGGAGACATATGGATGGCTTGTGCTTTTTAATTCAATCATCCAGACCGTGCCTCTTCAGAGGGGAATTCAAGCCATTAACATTTATTGAGAGACTTGATAAGTATGGTTAATTTCTATTCATCTTATTTTGTGAAGGTCTGTTGCTTAGTGTGATCCTTTGCACCTTTGTGGAAGGGAGGTTTTGTTCTTTAGTTTGCGCATGTTTACTTTGCTGGTGGTCCATTGTAATCTTCAGTGTATAGAATAGGTCTAAGTGTTTCCTATAGCGCTGGTCTTCTTGTGGCAGATTTCCTCAATATTTTCATATCAGTAAAAGATTTTATTTTTCCATTGCTTTTTAAGCTTAGTTTAGCAGAATATTAAGTTTTGGGCTGAAAATTATTTTCTTTAAGTGGCTTAAATTTAGCTAACCATTCTCTTCTGGCTTTAAGGTTTCAGCTGACGTCTGAAGTCACCCTAATGTATCTGCCCTTGCAGGTCAATTGGCACTTAATGCTGGATGCTTGCTGAAGTTTCTCTTTCTTCTTGACTTTGGACAGGTTCATTATAATGTGTCTTGGAGATGTTCTATTTGTGTTGAGATGACCTGGAGTTCTATATTCCTCCAACAAGAGTGTTTAGAATCTATAGTGATACTTGCAAAGTTTTCATTTATGATATCATCCAATAGTGTTCATTCTTTTGGGAAGTTCTTTTTCCCCTTTAGGAATACCTATAATTTGTATGTTTAAATGCTTCCTGAAATCTATAATTCTTTTGAGTGAATATTCTGCTTTTTCTCTCTTCTTTTCTGCCTCTATAATTGCCTGGGTTAACTTAAGAGCTTCCTCCTCTATCTCTGAGATTATTTCCTCTCTATGGTCTAATCTGTCATTGATACTTTCTACTGCATCTTTAAGTTCCCTGATTGACTGCTTTGAGTCCTTAAGCTGTACTCCTTTCTATTTTCTTCAGATCTTTACTCTGTTGGGGGGGGGAGTCTATTTTTCCACTTCTCATCAATTCCCTTTATTGTTTTTGTAATCCATATTTTAAATTCCCTTTCTGTCATTTCCATTAATTCTGTATAGGTGGAATCCTCTGTGGTAGCTACCTCATGATCTCATGAGATTGCTCTATTATGGTCTTTCATGTTGCCAGAATTTTTCTGTTGGTTCCTCCTCATGGGTCTTTTCTTCTTGTTCATTTCTTTCTTCTACTTTTTCCTTTTCACTACCTCCTTCACTTTAAATTGCCTTTTCTCAGAGCTTAGTTATTGAAGTGGCCTTTTGGTATAATGCCAAAAGAAAGGTAAGGGTAAAGAGTGAAAAGGGAGAAAGAAAAGAAAGGAGGAAGATAAAAGAGGGGAGAGTGGAGAGAAAGACTTGGAGAAAAGGAGAGAAAAAGGACAGTAAGAGAGAAAGAGAGAAACAGGAGAAATGATGGTATTGGGCAAGATGCTTTTACCATTCTCACAGCTCTAGGACTTTGAGGGGCTGGGCTGGGAAGGTCCCTTGAAGTCACAATCTCCTTACAAGCTTGGACAAAAACAAAACCCTGCTCTGCCAAATATTGAAATAAATATGTAGTATGTTTCAGTGGGAAGCAACCAATACCCTCTTTCCAAAGGCCAAACCTAGAAGGATGCCCAAGACCATGAGCTTGTAGCCTTCTTGAGCCAGACCAATGCTGTGACCCCCCCACCCCCAGACCAATGTAGTGACACCCCCAGCCCTCAGGGAAGAGAAAAGATGAAAAAAAAATAAAATAGATTTTAAAATTAAAAATATAATTGTATAAGATGAAGAATAAAGGGATATCATAGTTGTTAAATGAGAAATTTATGTGGGAAAGATGAGAAAAGTCGAAAAACCTGTATAAAACAGAGTAAAAGGAGAGAAATAAAAAAGAAAGAAAGAATAAAAGGGGCTGATAAACCATAACAAAAAATGGAGGAAACTTTGCTATCGAAAAACATAAGTGTGAAAAAATAAAAATATAACCAAAGGGGAAAAAAACTAAACAAAAACATTGGAAACATCAAAGAAGACAGTAAAAAAAAAAAAAAAAAAGAAAAGAAGTAAAGAAAAAAATTGAAAAAAGAAGCAAAAAATGTTAAATCGTGTGTGTATGTATTACAATATATTTCCTGGACTCCATGTGGGACTATGCTATTAGGAGATGGAGAACATATACAGGATTTTCTGTATATGATGGGGGTCAGAAGGCACTCTCTAGTTGCAAAGAAGACTGGGTCTTGTCTTCCTGAGTTTGCCCTCAATTCAGGCCTGTTCACTTCATCAGTATTCAGTTGCTGCAGGACCAGGGTTCCAAAGCTTTCACCAGACTTCCCAGGAGGCCTGTCACACAGTGTTGCCTGACTACGAAGTGGCTTTCCCAGGGGGTGTTGGGCCTCTCAGGTCACCCCAAGGAGGGCCTTTTGAGGTCAGCAGGCATGCCAGAGCTGGTCATGAATCAGGACCCCACAGACTGTTCCTCCTGTGTGCATGGTCTTCCCACAATTGCAGTGCCTCACTGCAGCCAAGTTGATGGTAGAACCAGCCCACTCAGCATTCAATTCTAGCTGCCAGATACAGTTCAAGTCTACTCGCTGCTTCTGTGAGCAGCCCAATCCAAAATGAAAATACTGTAGGACAGTCCTTTCCTATCTCCAGCCCTCTGCAGGACAGCCAGCCAACTGTCTGGCCTCTGCACATACCAACCACTTGCCTTCTGTATTAGTATTCTTGAATTCTAGACCTCCTCATTTGTTCCTGAAGTCTCCTGCTGATTTGCTGTGTTCCCAAAGTGATGTATCTGTGCACATTTCCCTACGTTCTCTTACCTGAGACATTCTTTTGGAAATTATCCCATTGCCTGATTCCCATGTGAACATTTTCCTCTGCTTTGGTCCCTATTACTTGAACATCTTCCTTTGAATCTCTTTCATGGGACATTCTTCTTCTCTTTTAAATACAAATGTACCCCCAAAGTTCTGTTCTTAATATTCATCTTTCTCTCTCTTTTTACATAAAGTTTAATTTTTAGAGCAGTTTTAGGTGCAGGGCATAGTTGAGGGAAAGGTGCAGAGATTGCTCACATGACCTCTATACCTCCACATGTGTCGTCACCCCCTTGTCACTATCTCCCACCAGTGCTGGACACTTGTCCCCATTGGTGAACCTAAACTGACACATTATTATGACCTGTGGTGTTCACATGTGGTATTATTGTACATTCTGTAAGTTAGGACAAATTGTGGTGGCACGTATCCACCATTGTGTTGTCGTACAGAATATTCTCCTCTCTAAAATTCCTTTGTACTCTGATCTCTTTAACATCACTGTATTTTTGCCTCTTCTAGAATATCCTGTAGTTGGATAGCCATCATGCAGTATGTGGCTTTTTATGATTGGTCTCTTTCACTTAGTAATATGCATTTAAGCTTCCTCCATGTCTTCACACAGCTTGAGAGCTCATTTCTTTTTAGCACTGGATGATATTCTGTTGTTTCTATGCACCACAGTTTATTTATCCATTTACCTATTAAAGGGTATCTTGGTTGCTTCCAAGTTTTGGCAATTACAAATAAAACTGTTGTGATGTAAAAACCATGTGAAGGTTTCTGTGTGGACATAAGTTTTTAACTCCTTCGAGTAAGTACCGAGGAGGGCACTTGCTGGCTCATGTGGAAGAGAATGTTTGGTTTTATAAGAAACCTGAAACTTTCTTCCAAATTGGCTGTACTATTTAACATTCCCACCATCAGTAAATGAGTTCCTGTGGTTTCCCCCCATTTTGCCTTGTCAGAGTCCTGGATTTTGGCCATTCGTTCTCATAGGCTTGTGGTGGTGTGTCATTGCTTTGCATCTCATTTTTCTGATGATATATGATGTGGAGTGTCTATTTTTTTTAATTTTTATTAAATCATAATTGTGTACATTGGTGCAATCATGGGGCACAATGTGCTGACTTCATATACAATTTGAAATATTTTCATTGAACTATTTAACATAGCCTTCATGGCCTTTAAATCACTATATGAAGACATTTATATTCTACTTTTAGTAATTTTCACTTGTACCCTTGTAAGATGCACTGTAAGTGTTTCCATCTTTCTATCTTGTTTGGTGATGTGTTTTAGGTCCATTTTTAAAATATGTTGTATGTTTTTATATTGTTGAGCTTTTAGTGTTTGTTGTATATTTTGAATAACAATCCTTTATCTGATCTGTCCTTTGCAAATATTTTATCTCAGTTTGTGGCTTGTGTTTTTATTTTCTTCCATTGTATTTTGAAGAGCATAAACTTTTAATGAAATTTAGACAGAAAAGAAAGGCAATAAAATGGAGCAAAGAAAGTCTTTTCAACAAATGGTCCTGAAACAACTGGACATCCCTACGCAAAGAGATGAATCTGGGCACAGCCCTTACGCACTTGACAAAAATTGCCTCAAAGGGGATCATATACCTAAATGGAAAATGCAAAACTGTAAAAATCAGATAATGTAGAGCAGAAGTAAATCTAGAGGGCTTTAGATTTGGCAGTGGCTTTTTTAGATACAAGATTAAAGGCATTCTCTATGAAAGAAAAACTTGATATTCTAGATAAACAAGATTTCATTAAAATCTTCATCTATTTTCTTTTTTCTTTCTTTTTTTTTATTAAATCACAGCTACGTACATTAGTGCAATCAAGGGGTACAATGTCCTGGTTTCATATACAATCTGAAGTGTTTTCATCTAACTGTTTAACATAGCCTTTATGTCACTTTCTTTTTTTTTTTATGGCATTTTCTTTTTTTTTCCCCCCCAGTGGTAAGACAATTTATTTACAGAAGAGAATACAGAAAACACTAAAGCTCCTGGTAGAGAGAGAGAACTCAAGTAGGGAGAGAAAAGCTGTCTCCATTTCTCTCCCGGTCTTTCCTCATCTCCCCCTTTAGGCTTTTAGTCTCGGGGTATATATAGGTGTATGGGTTCCTTGGCCAGGAAATGAATGAGCACAGTCCCTTCCACCCAGGGCAAGGGGAATGAATGTATCAATGAATGAACACAGTCCCTTCTGCCCGGGCAAAGTGAATGAATGTATCAATGAATGGACACAGTCCATTCATGGAATTTAGGCCTAGGAAATTCACATGAAATTGACCTAGGCATAGGAAATGGGGGTTCCACATTTAGTCCTAAGTGTAAAGTGAAGGAGACACCAAGGCACAGGTAAGTCCTCGGCAGTTGTCCAGCCTTTTTGGCTATTGGAGTCTCCGGTGGAGGTTGGAGGTCCCCCTCCTTGCCTGTCATCCAGCCCCCTGGCTCTTCAGCTGGCTGCCACAGCACCGACACCACCAAGGAGGAGGCTGCAGGTCTGCCAGCTCCGCTGAGCTGGCTAGGGTGCCAGATTTCCTGCATCAATTCTCTCTCTCAGAGTAGAAACTCTAACTGCTGTTAGGGAAAAAGGGCGAAGACTCCATCTAACTGCTTCCTGCTGAATCGGGCGATGATAGAAGGGGGCAGTTAGGGTTTCTTCGGAGGGAGAGTGATACAGGGGTTCAGGGACTGGAACCATCTTTATTGAGTGTGGCTTGATGACCTTTCTGGAAAACATAAATCTGATTAGTATAATCAGTAATAGGCAAAGGTAGAACAGCGTCAGGTCAGAAGCACTTATTCAGTGATGCTAAAAGAAAACCATATTAGGATTTTTCTTGCGGTTTCCTAAATGATAACTTCAAACTTTCTTTTGGCTCACAAGTGTAGGTGGTCTGTGGTTGGCTGTCTTCATTGTCTGCCTCTGTAGAAGATGGAGGGTTCCAGGATTTTATTCGTGAATGATGTATGCAGGAATCGACTGCTATAACTTTAACAGCTTTAGAAGAAGACAAGATAACAGGAAAGGGGACTTCCCAAGTTGGGGTTAGGGAAGGTGAATTAGAGGGGAGAGTTTGATCATGACTAGATCTCCAGGAGGGAAAAGTTCCTGTTTTAGTTAGTATGTCCCTCCCCAAAAGGGGAATGTTGCTTTTGCTGTTGAAATAGTAATTGCTAGGTGATATCTATTTAATAAACACTCCTGGATTGATGATATGAGTCTCTGAAAGATATTATTGCTAGTAAAGGGTGACTCAGTACCACTGCTCCAAGGTGAGGTTCGGGTGTGGCGACTCCAGTTTCAGAGCTGGGGACATCTTGACCACACCCTCTCCAGTGCAGAAGGCAGTGTCAGCATCTCCAGCCTCTTTAAGATAGAGCTAAATCAATCATTTGCAGAAGAGAATTCCAAACCAAAGACTTTTTAAAACCATTTTTATTGCTCATTCACTCTCCTTGAGCTGAGAGCAATTGGCCCTATTTATTTTGTTGAAAAATTTAAAAAATATTTAGGGAAAATAAGCAATTCTATAATGAATGGGGACGTAACTCATTGAAACTCATTTGTAAAAAATTCTTCTTCTTCCTTTGGTATTTTTTCCATTTACATTTTTTTCTTTAAATCAAATGCCTAATCATAATCTTGTTTTTCAGGGATTTTTTTTTCCTATAAACCTCACCAATGGATATGAGTTTTCTCTGAAATCTCTTTCTCTTTCTCTTTCCAGACATGAAGTTAAAAGTTAATCACAAATCAGAGGGCCATAATTTTTCATGGTTGCAGATCAACACAATATCATGAATACATATATAATTCTTAACTCTGGGCTAGAAATGAATGATCTAAAATTCATTTTATGCTGAGAGGTAAAGGTAATATCTGTTATATGCCATTTTCTGGGCAAGTGAACAACAAAATGCCTGGAGCACATGAATATTCTCAAGACAAAAGCAACATTGTTTTCACCCTCAGAATAAAGCTCGGAGATTTTAAGCCTTTGAAGAAAGTCTGATATGTTAAAAATTCAAGGGGTTTCAGAAATCTGAACTATGAAGCTTGCGGCAAACTTGAAAATGAAAATTAATGCTGTGCAATAGGCTGTATCTCTCCTAAGTCATACTAGATGGTCAGAGTTCTTTTCTTTTGTAGTAAATATTTTTAGTAGGTACATATTATACAAATCTCCCCCACTATCAGTATAACATTAAATAAATTACATTATTTAGATTTGAAAACCCTAGGTTCATGTTGAGTTCAGCTACTTATTGCCTGCTGAAATTCTGGCAAGCTTGTAATCTCTCAAAATTCTACGTGGGGATTACAAATTGTAAACATGTCACATATCCTGAGATTTCCATGAATATTCGAAAAGAAATTACAGTAACTAGCTTTGTGTATTGTAAAATACTCTATATGTATATGTATTACGCTTGTTAGCATACTATTTTTCTCCTCAGATCCCCAAATTATAGATTGCCTGACCCAAATATCATATCTGTTTTCACATTTGACCATTATTTACTAACTGTTTCAGATATTAAGTGCCAGTTCATTTTTGTTTAGAGGGTCTTAAATGGTAGAATGAGTTTGTAGATGTCATCAGTCGCAATGGTATATGGTCCTGGAAAAAATAATTCATTCAGCCCTTAAGCATCATCGATTACTTTTTGGCTTAATGTTTGAGTTATTGCAGTTCATTTATTCGTCTCCTTTATCATCCATAAAACAACATTTTTTTAAAGCTCATGTCATGTTTCAGGCATTGGATTATATGAATAAAACAAAACGCTTAAACTCAAAGGAGTCATAATTTATTGGGGAGAAAGACAAGCAGACCCCTGCTCTCCTGGGCCGGGTGGTGTAGGTTATTGCGCTGAGGCTATGCACCCGTACAGCATGTTACTGTAGTGAATACAGTGGGCGGCTCACACCATGCTAAGTGTTTGTGTATCTAAACATATCCAAACATGGAGAGGGGGAAGTAAAGACATGGTATAAAAGGTAAAAATGGTACCTGCTTTCCATGAGTGGAGCTTGCAAGACTGCAAGTTCCATCAGTGAGTGAGGGGTGAGTCCTGTGAAGGCCCAGGACATCACTGCACATTGCTGTGGACTTTCTAAACACTACACACCTGGGCTGCACTACATTTACACATTTTTTTCTTTATTCAATAATAAATTAACCTTAGCTTACTATAACGTTTTTACTTTCTAAGGTTTTAAATGTTTTAACTTTTTGACTCTTTTATGATAACACTGAGCTTAAGAAAAAAATACATTGTACAGTTGTACAAAAATATTTTCTTTCTTTATACCCTCATAAGATTTTTTTCTGCTTTTAATTCTTTTTGGTTTTGCTTTTTAAACTTTTTCTTAAAAACTAAGGCACAAACACACATATTATCCAAAGCCTACATAGGATCAGCATTATCTAAATCGCTTTCTTCCATCTTCACATCTGTTCCTCTGGAAGGTCTTTAATAAGATGAGGTTGCCGTCTCCTGTGATGATAATGCTTTCCTCTGGAATGCCTCCTAAAATACCTGTTTCAGGTTGTTTACTGTTAACTTTTTTTATATGTAGTAGGAGGAATACATTCTAAAATAATGATGAAAAGTATGGTATGGTAATAGAGCCATTTGTTATTATTACCAAATATTTATGTAATACAAATATTTCCATCCAGGAAAGCTGACTCTTCTGCCATCTATTGTCCCTTAGAGAGGAGGCCTCTTTCAGGACTTTACAAATATTTACATGTACATAATTGCACATGCTAGACTTTTATATGACTGGCAGCACAATAGGCTTGCTTAAATCTGAATCACTACAACACAGGAGTAATTATTGTCTAGGATGGTAAGACTGGCTACAAGATCACTGTTCCAGAGGCAGGTTTCAGCTCTGTTAGAATCTAATGGGGCGACCATCATAAATGTGGTCCATTGTTGGCAGAACCATCACTGTGCTGTGCCTGTTAAAATCTGATGGCAGTGTAGAGGGTGAATTTATCAGACTGAAAGTAGAGATTGATGCCTAAAACTGGAAGAGCCAAGAAAAAAGGTGTGAACTGAGAAATTGCCAATGCAGAGAAACATCAGAGAACCTTGGGGAGTAAGCATTGTCTCCTTTTTTAACAACCATCAGTGGCTTTGCAATTCCAATAAAAGTAAAACCTAAAACCCTTACATGCCCTTAAAGTCTTGAAAGAGACCTCCTCTCTAAGGGACAATAGACGGCAGAAGAGTCAGCTTTCCTGGATGGAAAGCTCAGGACTTGGTACCTGTGTGACAAAATTTTACAAAATATTTATAAACTATTCTCTGTACGTTGGTCACCTCTTTGTAAAACTTTGTAATGAATGTTTTGTAAAGAAAGGTGCATTTAGCTAGGTTTCCCCATTTTCCCTATGTATGGCAACTTGAGGGGTCATTTCTGGGACACACCCCACATGTAGATTTGGAGAGTGACCCAATGTGCAGAGAGAATGAATTAAAGGCAAAGGAGAGGTTATCAGGAATGATGAACACGAGAGGGAACACAATTCTGATGGTGAAGAGAATCAAGCCGGTTGTGTTTAGGCACATTGGTAGACCCAAGTGTAGCTGTAAAGAAGGCATGTGGATGCCCTCATCTCAGAAAACAGGTTTGAATTCAGGATAGAGTCGACTGTTAGGAGTTGTCGTAACTATGGAAATGCACGCGTTCACCTGGAAAGGGCTTACCCAGTGAATAGGGACAGGGCTTGGTAAGGAGCCCTAGAGAGCACCACTGTTTAAGAGGCAGATGGAGGAAGATTGACAAGGGGAGTTGGGGAAAACCAACCAAACAAAGAAACAGGTGTGATGTTATCGTGGAAGCCTTGGAAGAAGTTATTTCAATCCTCAAAAATAGCTTGATATTCTGGGTTTTTCGCTCTCTCTGTACATGTTAGGTACTCAGGAGCTCTTCATGAAGCGCAATCGCATTTCCCTGACACCCCCTCCTTAGGCAGGCACATTCCTCCAGGCATCCTTGGTCTTATCTTTCATTGATCTTTTCCTACACTTAATTAGGTAAATTCTTTTTTCCTAGTCTTATTTGATGAAGGACAGAAGCTCGACTTTCAGCTTTAAAGTTTCCTTCATTCAAAGACCAGTAGAATGGTCTTTAGACCACACACTTAAAGGTGACTGAGATGCCTTCATCCCCGCCAAAGTTCCTAAGATGAGAATGAAACTTGGGTCTTGGTCCTGACATACTTTCCTAGAGGGACCAGGTGTCTTGGCATCTTTAGTGTTCACTGAAAACCACTGAGTTGACATAGATTAATAGGAGAAAAATACTAAAGATTATTTTAACATATATACAAAGGAGCCTTTAGAATCAGGACCCAGAGATGAAGGGAGAATTAGCCATTTTAAGGCATAGGTTCAACAAACTTGGACAGCTGAGTAGAAAGATGATTGGACAAAAAAGGTGTCATCTAATGTTGATGGAATGAGGGGGAAACCCAGCAAGGCCTGTCTGTCCAGGTGATTCTTCAGGGATATATCCCTTCCTGCTGGGTGTAGGGCGGGGGCCCCCTTTAAAATGGGGATTATTACCTACAGTCAAACTAGGTAAGTCCGATGATTTATTCATGGCCAGTTTTTATAGAGAAGAATTTCAAATTTTATGGATGCCTTTCTGAAAAAGGAGTTGCAGCTTTCATGACCACCTAGGAGAAGAGGAATTCTAGTTTCTCTGCTATCCTCAGTAGAGAATGGAACTGAGAGGCAGGAGGACAAGAAGTCAGAGTAAAACTTTTGCTTCTGAGGCCTTAATTTGGGGATACTGCTTTCTGAGCCCCATCATCATCTGTCCCTAAGTGTAAGGACACAGACATGAACACGCCCTGCGCGTAGGCTGGTTGTTTTCTCCCAGCACGCCACCTGGCCTTCGGAAGCTAAGAACAGGTCAGCCAGTATGGAAATCTCGATTGCTGCAAACCAGCAAGATTATTGTGTTTGGAAACTTTCCTTGACTGTATGGAAACAATGCAGTTTTAAAATAAAATTGAAACAGATTGTGCAGAAGGGAGGGAGGGTGTTCTCTGGTGGTTTATCAACTTGTTGTGAATAAAGGCATTCTTAGTAACTAGCGAACAGAATCTGTTTCATAGTTTTGGTTGTTCCTAGTTGAGTAGATGACTATTATGGTTGAAAACAGAAACCACACTGCTCTCCTAATTCACATGTACTAAGTGATCCTCCCGGCTTCATCGCTGGGACTATTCATTACACAGTGAGCCTTCGTTATTATTATGAAGACTTTTGTGCATCATATAAGAATATGGGTAACATATATGTAAGTATATGTATAACACACACACACATATGTATAACATACATATAATTATATGATGTACAACAATAGCCAAAACCAAACTCTGAGTGAAGATTCAGCTGCGGATTCCTGCTGATGTCTGTCATCATTCCTGGACTTCCTGGCTCTGTATCTGTCTACTGAAAAGACAAAGAGGGATTTGCTGAAGTTATCATAGAAAGAACCAAGTGATTAAATAGCTTTAACTATCAGTATGATTCCTTCTTAAACCAGATTTTTTGGTGGTGTTCTTTGCTCCCAACCTCCCTTTCTACCTCTTCTGAATGTGTGCACAGAGCAGCTTAGCAAAGCAAGTTGCAGGAAATTGTCACCAATACGGAAAGAGCAGAATTAGATAAAATAAGTAGGGACTGAAGAAATTGTGCATGTGGCGTTCAAAAAGGACGAGATCAAATGAAATACCTTACATTTATCATTATATCAAAACCAGGAGACAAATTTTGACTCAATAGGCAGGAAATTAGACACACGATTCAGGTATTGTTATGGTAACTTTCATACTTGAGTCCCGGCTCATCATAATGAAAGTCACCTCTCAGACTGTTCAGGAATTGTAGCTTTTATGATTTTTTTTGCTGACTGCCCCTCTAGTCCTTTATCCACTCACTGTCATAATCTATAGCAGGACAGAGGCCACAGCACAAGGCACAGTCCTTCTGCCTCTGCAAATGAGTTCAACTACTTCAAAACCACTCCCTTTGTTCCTTGATTTCTTTTTGAGCTCCTAGCAACCACCATTGTGTCCGATTCTAAATTTAGATGCATTTCATACATCTCTCTGAATTTCCAAATTATACTCCATCAATGCACAACTGAGACTAAACTCTGGGCTCTTCAGTCAGGGTAGAGTTAGCCACTGTACACATTTCTTTAAGTAAGGAAACCTTACTAACGCAGATGTGTGGGAAGAAAAAAGCAAAGCTGAGATCTCTTACGAGTGGTACAACTAAGTCAGTCATTTGTTACTTTCTGAGCATTCTTCTTTCTCCTCCTCTCTGTCACTACAAAATCCTCAAAGTCAATTCCATAAATTCCATTCTGAATTTCCCAGCACCTCCAGTAATTTCAAGTGAGGTTGGTTTATGCAATCCAGTGGTTTAAGTCAGATGAACTGTTTTTAGAAAAAGTAAAGGTCTATGCAGGATTGTTCTAGGTGCATTCCTCATCGTTCAGACCTATACCAGGGTGATGCCAGTTTTGGTAGACTTGACCTCCCTCGTCTGGCTTTTTGCAGTGCCTAGGGAGGAATGGAGCTGGGAAGCAGTGTGTTGATGAGTTGAAAATCTGCAGGCACTAGTACCTTACAAACGAACCAAAGCGTCAGAGACAGAGATGGACAGGGTGTCCCTGCATATGCTGACCAGGCTCTGAAAATGTCCATGGTGCCAGGGGTATCCAACCATTTTTTTTTCCCTGCTGCACATTGGAAGAATGAGAGTTGTTTTAAATATATACAAAACACAGGTCTATGCATACTTTTCGTGATAGCCAACACTACAGATAAGCAAAAATAGTCCTTACAGAATCAGCATGTGGCCCACAGGCTGCAGGTTGGACACCCTGGCACCCATATGTGGTATTCATTATAATCTCCATTTTGAAGAATTATAAACAGGAAATGGTTCTTCCAGGCCACTGTCTTCATCTTCTCACATTTGGGTAAACAGAAGCCAGATTGGAGTTTCTCCTGTTTTAAAAGATATTCAAGGAATAATTTCTTATGTCTTTGTTTTTTTTACATATACATGTATTTATTAAGTTTTCACTTTTTGCCATCACAGAATTAAAAAGGCTTAAAATTTAATAACAATAGCATTGTTTAAGATAAGGACTAGAAACAAAAACCTCATAAAGAATGAATGAAGATAAATACATTTAGAAAAGAAATCAGATGATTGCTGCATTGAAATATTAAGCAATAATAATAATAATGCAAAGACAGTAACTTATGTCTTTAATAGGAATTAATTCCAGTATTTCTGCCTTCAGAGCAAAATAAAACTCACTTGATTTCTTAGATCAACTAATTTGAACAGTAGCCATGAA
>CAUYRH010101232.1:0-41653 GCA_963574655.1 Perodicticus potto | reverse complement strand
AAGCACTTCAAAATGTTACTTTCTTTCTTTTTTTTTTGAGTTTTAAAATAAGCTTAAATGACAGGCTTCATACAAGAAAAATTAAGACTTTTTGATTAAGCTTTAAGAGTGTCTGCTGTCCATGATAAATAAAAACCTATTGATTTATCCCTTATTTCTCTGTGCTACAAGTGACACTGTAAAAAATATATAAAGACTGAAGAAACTTCAAAATAGAACATTCGCTATTTTGACCCTTGAGAAGCAACCCCTGAAATACATTATCTTTTTGTTTGTTTGTTTGTTTGTTTGTTTTTTCTGGGGAAAAGTGAATGAATGTATCAATGAATGGACACAGCCCATTCATGGAATTGAGGCCTAGGAAATTCACATGAAATTGACCTAGGAACATTTCTTATAGTAAAGATCTGCTGCTGCTGGATTCTGCCAGGATCTCTTTGTCTGAAGAAGTCTTTATTTCACCTTCATTCTTGAAATATATTTTTATTGAATATAGAATTCTTGGTTGACAGATTTTCTTTTTTCCAGTGTTTAAAAGATGTTCTGTTGTCTTCTGGACTGCATAGTATCTGGTGAGAAATAAGCAGTTCTCTTATTTTTGTTCCTCTATACATAATATACCTCTTTTTGTCTGTTGTTAAAATTTTATGTTTATCACTGGTTTTCAGTAATTTGATTATGATTATGAATTACAATGGTGTGGTTTTCTTTGTGTTTATACTGTGGGGATTTATTGAATAATTTAGATCTGAGCATTTACAGTTTTGTTAAATTTGGAAAATTTATAGACATTATTGTTTTTTAATATTTTTCTGCCACTTTCTGGGACTTCAGTTATATGTATGTTAGTTCATTCATATGTTAGTATCCCCCAGGTCACCAAAACCCTTAGTTTGGTTTGGTTTTTTGGTATTTTTTTTTCTCCGTGTTTCATTTTGGATAGCTTCTATTGCTTTGCATTCATATTCAACAAACTTCCCCCCCCCACCCCGCAATGTCTAATCTGCTATTATTGACTATTTGTGTCCCCTTCAAATGTATATGTTGAAGCACTAAGCTCCAAAGGGATGATGTTTGGAGATGGGGCCTTAGGAAGGTAAATAGGTCATGAAGGAGGGGTCCTTGTCTGATGGGATCAGTGCCCTTATAAAAAGAGATACCATAGACCTTGATATCTTGACACTTAGCTCTCTCCCCCAATCCTATCCATCCACACACCAAGGAAAGGCCATGTGGGCATGAAAGTATCCATCTTCAAGCCAAAAGAGAGCCCTCAACAGAATCTGACCATGCTGGTACCCTGATCTCAAACTTCCAGACTCTAGAACTGTAAGAAAATAAATGTCTATTGCTTAAGCCACCTAGCCTATGGTATTTTGTTATGCTTTTGGCCAAAGCCTTCTAATATATACTACTACTATCCAGTGACATTTTGATTCATTTTATGCCTTCTAATTCTCTCTTAATTATGTTCATGTTTTTCTTTAAATCCTTGAGCATATTTGGCATATTTATAATAGCTATTTTAATGGTCCTATCTGCCAATTCTATCATGTCTAGCATTTCTGGGTATATTTCAATTAGTTGATTTTTCTCCTGTTTGTGGGTCACATTTTTCCTGGCTTCTTTGCTGTCTACTAATTTGTTATTGGATGAATGACATTGTGAATTATAAATAACTGTTATATATTATTATAATCTTTTTAAAAAGTATCAGACTTTTTGTGGGCAGGCAGTTAGATTAATTTGATGCTTTTAAGGCTAGTTTTTAAACATTTTGAAGACAGATCTAAAGTAGTCTTTACTTTAGTACCAAGATGTGACCTTTTCATGATCTCTGTTCAATGCCCCATGTCTTTAATGAGGCCTCTCATTCTGGCTAGTAAAACTGAAAAACTGTTTAGCTCCATATGAATCTAGGAATTGTTGAGATGAAAAAGAAAGCAGGGACTGTGGGACTTGTTGAATGAGTGGATGTGGAAAGATAAAAAATGAAGAGAAATTACTAAGGATGATGCCATTAGTCACCAGTAAGGGGAATGTTAGAATAGGGGAGAGAGTGAATGCATTCCATTGTGGATATATTCATATATATATATATAACACTTAATATATAAATATATAATTTCTATTAAAAATGTAATTTATGTTAAATATATGATTTTTACATATTTAATTTTAGGATTCTCAAGACACGTAAGTGGAGAGGTCTACCAGAACCTCGGATATGAGATCAGCAGCTCAGAGATAAAGCCTGGAGTGGAGACTTGGGAGTAATCAATACATAACAGTTAAGAGCAGCTAACATTTGCCAAGCATTTATATACATGGTACTTGAACTTAAGTGAAAGAATATTATTACAAATGGAGAGTGTTGAAAGAGGACTAAAAATAGAAAATAGAAAATCTCTTTTAAAAGGTGGGCAGAGGTGAAGCACACAAAGAGAAAGAAGAAGAGAGGGAAGAGGAACAAAGAAGAGAAGAGAAATAATGGTGAGAAAAATCAGAAAAGAGCCAGAAGATGAAGGAGACATGGGAGCTAAAAGAAGAGAGTTTCAAAGAAGGCATGGTCAACATTGTCAAATGACACAGACCAGTCATAAGATTAAAACTGAGAAACTTCTCCTGGAGTTGGCACCTGGTGAAAGTCTCTGGTGAATTTGAAAGGAGCAGTTTTAGTGACCCAGGGAAAGTGAAAACTACAAAGTAAACAAGTGAAGGAGAAGTGAGGAAGTAGAAAGAGTTAAGTGTAAATGCTTCTTTCTAGGAATTTGGTGAAGAAAGGAAGGTTAGTGATAGAGCCATAGTTGAGGGGGCTACATAGAAAAGGGACAGTTTTTTGTTTTTTTTTTTTTTAGGACACATTAAAATTTGCTTTAACACTTCTTTGGGGGAAAAAAAATCACACTTTTAGTGAATGAACAAGAATCACTTTTGCAGTAGCGGTAGGCTATTATTTTTATCTACCATGCCATAAATTCATAGGGAAGAGGTTTCAGAAGCTCAGGGAGGCACCTTGCCATTGAATGTGACAAAGTGTTGATTGACTTTTGAATTCATGGGAAATGGGTTCCAGCACTTTGTATCACTGTTACATGGGGTCTATTGGTTATCCTGTGTGCTATGCTGTACACCTATGATGCCATGAGCTCATGGGGAATAAATAGATTCTTGCACCTAAAACATGGGTCCACTGGTACTCCCGTGTGCTATGTTATATGCTTATTATGCCATGAATTCGCAGGGAATAGGTTCCAGGAGCTCAGGCTCTTTTCTGTTGGTTCTCACAAAGTGGGCTTCTCTGGGTGGAGCAGGCTGGTGCTTCAGTTGAACCCAGGTACCTTTCTCTATGGCTTCCTTCTTTTTCTGATCATTTTCCTACACATGTTTCAAGAAGCTATCTTGGCTCTTAGAGTGCTTAATGTGCTCAATATGAACATTAATCCTCTTGGCAAGAATCTTGCCCTTAATTTGTTTGTTTACAACAATGCCGACAGCATGCTCGGTAACATTGTAGACTCTTCCAGTTTTGCCATGGTAACATTTGAGTGGCTTGCCTTTATGAACAGTACCCATTCCCTTGATGTCTACAATATCGCCTTTCTTGTAGATTCGCATATATGTGGCCAAAGGAACAACTCCATATTTTCTAAAAGGCCTAGAGAACATGTGACGGGGGCCTCTCCTCTTTCCCTTTGTGTTTGTCATTTTGGTGAATTACTAGAAGATGGCGTCTCCGGCCAAAAGGCTTTTTTTTTTTTTTTTTTTAATGGGAGAGACTTCAACATGTCTATTAGCTCATAGAAAAGGTCAGCAGACAGGGACAATGGAATAAAGTCCCCAAAGGAGATAAGGGTAATGGGATCCATAGCACTAGAAGATTCCCCAAGTCTCTACAGTTAATAGGTGGTAAGTTACTCATGGCTGGCAAGCAGACAATATTTATCACCCCCATTTTTATGATAGAAAAATGAAACCCACAGGAGGAAGAGACTTTCCTCAAACCACATAGTTGGCAACTTGGCAGAAGAGATACTACCCTCCACCCCTGGCCACCTGACCTTCTATCCTAAAAGACTCCCTTTGTATAAGACTAGAGCCTTGGCTACCCCTGCAAAAACCTAGGAAAAGTGAAATGTCTGAATCCAGAGAGGGGACTGCAGGAAGGGTCTTAGGGTACATTTTGGGAAGGGGTGGCTGTCAGGAAAGGAGTTGGGGAGGAGAGGACAGAGAGGGAGGAAAGCAAAGGCATCTCACCCAGGCAGCAGCTGCTCCCAAATATGTCACAACTTGTCAAAGAGGCAGAAATAGAAGCAGCCAAGGGAATGGAAGGGGGTGGGGTAGGGCTTCTGAACCCACAGAGAGGGCAGACTGGTGGGGGCAGCAGGGAAGAGAGACAGCCAGTGGGCTGATTCCAGAGGTGAGTATGACAAATATATGCCAGGTACTTCTAGGTAGGATGAAATGGGTCCAGAGAGCCATCTCGTTTGAGGTTGGGTATGGAACACAAGTAGATATGGGGAAAATATGAAATATCTCTAGGAAACTTGCCCTCTCTGATCATATTAGTCTACTCTTTAGGACTAGACCTGGTTTAAACAACCCTCAAAAGAATCTTCTTAACCTGATTGCATGAGCACTTCCTCCAGACTCACAGCTGAGTTAGAAAAAAGGGGCCATTAGGATCATTCAGTTCAGCATCTTGACTTACAGATAGGGAAACTAAGAACCAGAGAGGAGACATGTCAGCCACAGACCCTGGCCCCTTATGCAGGGGCCCTTCTACTTGCCCGCAGCTTCCTGGCAGTACTTTTCCTGGCAGCTGAAAGCCCTGTTCTCATAGGAACGTGGGACACTCATAAGAAACACACCACCCCCTCCCCAGAGCCAGGGCCCAGATCCACACGGCCTCATGCTCAGCAGAGCCCTGTTCTGGTTATTTTAAAATTGTCTCCACCATTCACCTCCCCTTGACCCCCACTTTCTCTCCTCAGACCCAACCCCTCCACCTTCAGGCCCACACCTTCCCACACCCCAAAGCCAGAGATTCTTAAAGAATGATCCTGGCTCTGAGCTTCGGATTCCAGACAGGCATGGGATTTCCCAGTGGTTATCTGATGCTTGGTCCTCTATGGAAACAATGTGTGACTGTGGATGGACGCTGAGGCCCTTCCCTCCTCTTTACTTCTCCTAGTTTCTTCTTCCTAGTCTCTTCTGCCTCCAAATTTCTCCTGTCTCAATCCCTCAAGCCTCTGCCTGGCAACTCCAGCCCACCTCGCCTAGATCTCTTCATCTCTCTGTCACCTTGGTTTGAACTCTCCAACCCCCTCACTGCCTTCCTACCTGTGGCCCAATGCCCACCTGGAAAACATGCACTCACTTGCTACATATAACTTTCCTTACCTGCTAGCCTTAGGGAGGAAGACGAAGAAGCCCTCGGATTCAGCCCCAACGCTGAAGCTCAGGTCAGCAAGAGCAGACACCCTTCACTTTTCTGACATGTAACCTTTTACCCTTGACCAAGCTACTTCCCATCTCTGGGCCTCTGTTTCGCCTCATGTAGAAAGAAGAAGATGGACTAGCTGACCCTGCCTTGCAGCTCTGAGTCTATGATTTTGTAATCTGTTCTCACCCTGCTGCAAAGCTACTGCTCTACAAATAATCAACAGTGTTTGCATTAAATGTGCATTTAAGTACTATTGAAATGCATATCTATTTGTCACCCACCCCCCAGCTAGTCTTCATCACTAATATCCAGAGAGCCATCCTAGGAAAACAAAGGGTGGGACCTCTTTGGAGAAGTGTAAGGCCCCCACCTTTCCAGACTCTTCTTCTTGCACCTCTATTCCTAAGCATATGAGACTTTAGAATGCCAAACTTGCTTTGATTTTAACCAAGCACCCTGGCAGCTCAGATCAGCCCACCTGTGAGGTCAGTCGGTACTAGGATATGCTAGAAATCATGGAGCTATGACTGGATGTGCAGCAGAAGGGGAAGAAAGGAGCAGAGAGCAGGTGAAGGGGATTTCTGAGCATTTGAAATCCAGACGCTACCATGCAAATGACATCAACCCAGCATGCAAATAGACAGAATCAAGTTGAGACAGTCAGGGTGGGGGAGCTTGAAGTCCTGGAGTCCTAGAGCCCCAGTGAAGGATAAGGGCTTCCTCTGGGGGAACAGGGCTGCTGGAGGAGGAAGCTATAGTTGGGGCAGGGGGCCCTATGTGCCCAACCCAGCAGGGGTGGGGATTAGGGCCGGACGCCCTGCTGTCAGGTTAGAGCTGATGGATCACCACTGGTGGTGGAACACAAAGGCTGTTCTGTGCTTGGCACCAATGTGTTCCCATCCATCAGAGGGCAGCTTGCAAGGGTGGAGGGGTGTGCAGGGGGAGGAAGAACCAGCCTCTAGACGAGGTCTCTCCACATCTCCATGCTGAGAGAATAATCCCCCACATCGGGATTTTGTGAGGTCAAAGATACCTGGGTCACTCTATCATCTCAGTCCTGGGAGGGTCTGTGCCCCACAGCTGGGCCCTGAAATGGTCCCCAAGTAACCTTACTCAGACATACACAATACATCTACAGACGGATTCATAGAAACCCAGACTCACAAGGTCACCCTAACCTCCCAGCTCTGCCCTCATGTTTGGTTAGAGGCAAACAGCAGACAGACACAGGCCAAACTCATGGCCAACAGAGCCTCTCCCAGACAAGAGCTGGGTCTATTCACTGCTCTTGCCCCAAGCCTGATCCCAGAGAGACTGACACAGGGTAGGGTTCTCAGCAAATATGCATTGAGCAGATGAGGAGTGAATGAATGAATTTCTTCTCTGGATTATATGAGCACTTTCCTAGCCTACTCTTTCATCACCTAACCCTTCTTACTTTGGTTAGATGACTTGTATACTCATCTTCCTTACTCAGCAGTGAGTACACTGAAGGCCAACAGGTCATGTCTTACCCACATTAGTGGCCCCAGCACCTGGCACAAGGGCTCAATAATGTTTCTTAACTGAAAGGAAGAGCAAATAGACAAGCACACTTGGGCAAAGCCAGTTTTCCCTACTCCATCTATGCTGCTGCAATCCCTTGGAGGCAATGAGGACAGCCTGTGGGGAGGACATGGGGCTTTGAGGAGTGGTGGGGGGGTCCAAAGTAAAAAAGAGGACAAAGCAAGGAAAGGGATTAATGTTTATTGCATGTGCTGAGTGTGTTTTCATTTAGTACATGCCAGTCCCCTTGGCATGTACACACACCATCCTTAGCCAGCCTGAAACATGCTTCCTCACCTGGTTGAATCCATCCTCCACGTGGGTTGTTCGGGCTCCATCATCTTACTCCTGGATGACTGTCATGCTCTTCTTTGTGGTCTCGCTGCCTCAGCTTCCAAATCCCTCCCTGCTCCCATCTTTGCAGGCTTATCTCCAGTCACTCCCCTACCTGAACCCTGAGCTCTATACAAACCAGCCCACCCAATGCCCCCTTCCCCTCCTCTCCTTATCCAAATCCTGCCTATTCTCCAAGACCTGGCCCAGTACGCTCCCCTTCCCAAGCCTTCCACAGAGGTTCTGCCATCTCACGAACTCCTGAAACACTCTTTTGAGGAACCCAATCATTTGCAGTTAATCTCAGAACTTAATGCAGAAATAAAAAAGTGCTCCCCTATCTTGTAACTTAGCTTTCACATTCAGTCTGCGCTCACTAACTTGATACTAACATTCTGGAAACCCTCGCAGAACAAGCCAGGTCTGCTTCCATTCTAGACAAAGAAAACATATTGTTTAAGAGAAGGTCAGATTGGATCCTGATAGGACTAAAGATACAGGATCTGGGTTTCTATAGTACTTACAACATCATTCATTTTCTCAGGGCTCATAGGATTGGAGTGTAAACTGAGTCATGGTTTCTTTCTTTATTCTTTTTCCTTTTTGCAGGGAGGATGTATTAGAAATAGAGACTCTCCTTCAGCCCAGCTGGCTGGGGTGAAAGCAAGGTTTCAAATCCACAGTTTCCATGCTGCTGCTTCCCATCACGCTGGCAAGGCCAAGAGCCAAATTAAGACCTCACTGTCCCCTCTCAACATGCTTGGGGCTGTTTTATTGTCCAGCTATGTCCCCTCCTCACCTCTATTTCCTACCCCAAAAGGAAGCCAGAATTTGCCTCGCTGTGGGTAATAGGAAGGAAAGCTGGTCCCTCAAACGCCGTGCGGATCTCAGCTTCCCAGTGAAGTCTTCTCTGCGTCCCCAGCACAGTTCCTTTTCTCTTATTGTTTTTGCCACTGGTTTGAACTTACCAGTTTCATCTATCATAGGAGGAGGGACAGGAGGAGAGATCAGACTTAGTCCATGGGGCCCTAAAGAAAAAAGTGGAACCAAAGGGAACAGATTGCAACTCAAAGCCCAGAAGGACTCCTGAAGCTGCACATCAATGGGATGGACTGTCGGTGACACAGCAGAGGCTAAGCCGTGGCCACCTGGGAAGGAGATTTGGGCATAGAGAGTTGGGTAGAGTGACCATCATGGTCTCCTAGCGGGTAAGGTCGGGGTAGGGACCCTGTCTTGGGCATCCCTATAATCCCCAGGCCTGTGATTGAACCTTGTTCACTGCTGGTGTCTGGGGCCTGCACACCGCATTGCGAGGAATTGGTCCTCAAAGACCCCAAGGCCTCAACTAAGAGGTGACCATGGATTGAGAGGCCCAAAGATTAAAGAGCTCTTTTCCACCTTCTGTTTGAGACCTGAGTGATTGTACTCAACTGATGGCTCAGGCAGGACGAGGTGCAACAACTGATCCAGGTGGCCAAGGAGAGGGCAGATTTAAACCGGATTTGAAGGGCTATTTCTCCTCTCCCGCCCCTATCCACAGTGAGGTGTCAGAGAAATTCTTATATCCAAATGAGGCAGGAAACAGTTGAGAAGATGACATTGAAGGACATAAACTGGTCCAGAGAGAGAGAGGGAGGAAACAGAGAGCTTAGTTGAGCTTGACCTTGCCACAGTGGGGACAGTGGACGTGTGCAGCCTGTGAGTTCTAAACCTCTGACCACAACCAGCTGTATTAAAAAAAAACTTTCCCTGACCCATGCCCAAAACCAAAAATCCCCCAAATTTCTCTTGCCTCAGTTTACCCCTAGTTACATGAGACCTAAGAGAACATACGCTGTCAGAGCTGCTTTGGAAACCCAGATATTGAATCCATTTACCCCTCTTAGTCTCAATCCTTAGCCCTAAACATTGAGTACCTCTGAATGCCCCCAAATTGAAGCAGTCTTGATCTTTGGGGAGGGTGGTCTGTAAAAGTATCCCTGACTAGTACAGTGTGGTTAAGGTGCTGTCAGCAAGCAGGGAGATGGATAAGTTGACTCTTAAGGCCCCTTCCAGCCTAAGCCTACCCCTTCCTTGTGCCCTCCTCCCGTTACACCCACTGGCTTCTTCGAGACTAGCAAGGAGGAGCCGGTGGCCGCCCAGCTAGGAATAATTGAAAGGAGCAGATGAGAGGAGAATGTGTTCTCCCCCACCTCCCCTGCCCCACAGGGGCTGCTGAGAAATGAAAACTAATCAAATTACACCCGACGGCCTCCCGACCCGTGCACAGGAGCCGGCCCAGGCCTGGGGCAGGCCGGCTGGGTGGGGTGGGGGCCATGGGGGAGAGGGAAGGGGAATCACATCTAATCCACTGTAAACGTCTTGATGTGCAGCAACAGCTTAGAGGGGGGCTCAGGTTTCTGTGGTGTTGGCTATATTTATCTCTGGTTCCATGCCAGCGGGGAGGGTTTAAATGGCACCCAGCAGTTGGTGTGAGGGGCTGCAGGAGCTTGGGGGTTGGTGGCAGGAACAAGTCTTTTCCGACCCCATGGAGCTTTATGAGACATCCCCCTACTTCTACCAGGAACCCCGCTTCTATGATGGAGAAAACTACCTGCCTGTCCACCTCCAGGGCTTTGAGCCACCGGGCTATGAGCGGACTGAGCTCAGCCTGAGCCCCGAGGCCCGAGGGCCCTTGGAGGACAAGGGACTAGGGACCCCTGAGCACTGTCCAGGCCAGTGCCTGCCATGGGCCTGTAAGGTGTGCAAGAGGAAGTCGGTGTCTGTGGACCGGCGACGGGCGGCCACGCTGAGGGAGAAGCGCAGGCTCAAAAAGGTGAACGAGGCCTTCGAGGCCCTGAAGAGGAGCACTCTGCTCAACCCCAACCAGCGGCTGCCCAAGGTGGAGATACTGCGCAGCGCCATCCAGTACATCGAGCGCCTGCAGGCCCTGCTCAGCTCCCTCAACCAGGAGGAGCACGACCTCCGCTACCGGACCGGGGCTGGGCCCCAGCCAGGGGTAAGTGGCCATCCCGTCCCCCTGACCCTGGCCTGCGGGCTGGAGGAAGGCCCTGGACAGTCTCTAGTCCCCTCAGAGGGGGCCGGTCAGTGGATTGAAGCAGGTGCCAGTCAGGGTCTTAGGGGGCTGAAGGACCCCTCCCTCTGCTAGACCAGGGCTTTTCTGCTGACCTCCTGTGTCCTGTGTTCTTTCCAGAAAAGATGAGGTAGATAGGGTGGCGGTAGGGTGGCACAGGACTGAAGAAGGGCTCCGGGGCAAGTTCATAGTCAGTCCGGGTAGGGTGAGGATTATTCCAGTGCTTGAGTCAGAGCCCAAAAGGTCAGGCCAAGTATGCCAGGAAAGACTGCTGCTCCCCAACCCCCATCCTGGGTGTTGCTGAGCAGAGAGAAAACCCACTCAGCCTCACTAGAACCCCAGCAAGCCTGTGCAGGAGTGACCCTAGTTGGGCCAGACATTCTGCCTCCATCACCCTTATCCCAGGGTCAGGAAGACCCCTTTAAGCTGCTGTCCTGTGACAGCAGAATCACCACCTGGCATGAAAGCCAGGCAAGGCCTGGAAGAAGGACCTTTGCAGTGTGAAAGGAGCTGGTTGTGAAGATTCAGGGATTGGGGATGGCCTGGGCTGGAGGGTCACATCCTGTGGCCACCTTCCAACCCCATTACAGGTACTTTTGCCTACTTAGACTAGGCAGAGACACATCAAAGAATGGCTGTGGCCTGACCTTGGCCCTTCACACTACTATCTTGCAGGTGCCTGGTGAATGCAGTTCCCATAGCGCCTCCTGCAGTCCAGAGTGGGGCAGCGCATTGGAGTTTGGCACCAACCCAGGGGGTAAGTAAGGCCTGACCCAAGGGAAACTTGTCTCAAACGCCTTAGCCCCTCCCTAGGCTGGGTTCTCCCTCTTACCTTGCTCCTTGCTCCAGTCCTCTTCCCTTGGCTTCTCCAGGGACCTACTGGGCCTGGGGTCCCAAATGGTGGGTCAGGAGGCCCTGCACCTCCCTATAGTCTTAACCTGCTAAGGACTGACAGCAGACTCCTAAAGCTCTCAGTTGGTGCCTGGTGGCTGACCTTCTCGCAGAGAGGAGAAAGTCCCTGCCCCAGGGGTCCCTGGGAATTGCTGAGTCAGTGCTGCAAAACTCGGCCCAGCAAAGGGCAGTTCCAGTCTCTGAGGATACACCATCCTGGCTCCACCTCAGAGTAGTTGCTTCCAAATCCTAACTCTGCAAGACAAGAGTGTACACGCGTGCACACACACCCAGCATTGGGAAAGGCAGGATTCTTGTTTTGTTCATCCAGCTATCCTGTGAAGCCTGTGTCACCTACGGGCCTCATCCTCCATTCTGGGCCTCAAGACCCCCTTCTTCATGCAGGTAACACCCTCCCACCTTCTCCTTACAGATCATCTGCTCGCATCTGACCCTACAGATGCCCACAACCTGCACTCCCTCACCTCCATCGTGGACAGCATCACAGTAGAGGACGTGGCTGTGGCCTTCCCAGATGAAACCATGCCCAACTGAGATTGTCTGCAGCCTGGGCACCCATGCAAGCCCCCCAAGCTGGCCACAGATGTCACCACCTTTCCAACAGGGGCTTCCTAAGCTAGGCTGGGCTGGCACCCAGAGGTCAGCCCTGGGCTGCCATAGGCCAGACTATCCACATTCTCATCCATATAAGGTTAACCCACCACCCAGCAAGGGGATGGGTGCCCTAATGTAGCTGACTCTTTAAAGTAGAGGGCACCCCCTTTCCAGGGAGATAAAGCAGGGGACCACAGCGCCCCCTTGTGTATGCCCCACCCTGAGGGGGCAAACTCAGGAGCTTCCTTTTTATCATAATGCAGCCTGTGATTCCACCCCCCAAGTGAAACAGTTTGAGAGACAAAGACAGTGTCCTGACCTGGACAAGCTGTGCCTGTCTCCTGTTCTGGCCTCTTCCTGATGCCAGTGGCTGGGCTGGGCCTGCCCTGAATTGAGAAGAAAGGGAGAGGAACAATCTTCTGTTCCCAAGTCCTTGGGGGGGCCAAGCTTTTGCAGTGAAAATTGGGAACCTTCCAGTGGTTTTATGTTTTGTTTTGTTTTGTGTGTTGTTTGTAAAGCTGCCATCTGACCAAGGTCTCCTGTGCTGAAGTTGCTGGGGACAGGCAGGGAAGAGAGGGTGGGGTTCTTGGGGTGATTTCTTTTGTTAACTAAGCATTGTGTGGTTTTGCCATTGTTTTGTATTTTTTTTTTTTTTTTGCTAACTTATTTGGATTTCCTTTTTTAAAAAATGAATAAAGACTGGTTGCTAGAAGAGCACCCGTGCTGATATAGAAGGAGAGGAGTGGAGAGCTTTCTCCCATCCCACTCAGCAGTCCAGACACACCCTAGAGACAAGGATTCCGAGGACCAGAGAGGGTGGGCTCCAAAGCACTACACAAACCACCTTGTTGGTGGTCACAAGGCACTGGGGACCAGGCTCTTTTTACCACTACCATGGAAGTCAGGCAGGTCTAGTCCATAGGCTGGGTCATGACCAGATCCCTTAGAAATCCTTGTGGGACTTGGGGGCCATTGTTCCCCAGCTGCTGCACTCTATCTCACATGCCAGTAGGTCCACTGGCTTCCAGTTAACTGAGCATGCTCACATACCCAGGGCTCAGCCTGAAGCCAGCCCTCCCTGATCCCTGCCTCTCCCTTGGGACATTACCAGGAGCCCTGCAGAAAGTAGAAGGTGATTAAACCAGAGGCTATGGGGTCAGATACTGTCACTTCCTTGCAGGCCAAATAGCATGTCCCCTCACCATCCCCTTCCATTCCCTTCAGGCAGAAGTGGATTGTTCAGAGGGTGAAAGGAATGGGATTGGGGTGGGGAGGGTTCGCAAAGAACAATCGAAGGGAAGCTGGAGTTCTCTTCATTTGGGATGCGGTTTTTCAAAGACTGGGTTCCTGAGGGGAGAAGGTGGGTGGAGAATTGAGAACAAAGATTTTGCATTGAGATTACATAAAGATTGACTGAGGAGCTAAGAGGAGCTAGAATTTGAATAGACCATGAGCATCTACTAAAAACTTTATTAATTCCGACTGCTTTGGCCCAAGTTTGATTTCTCGCAAATTATAAGTCTCAGAATCATGACCAAAGTCTGGGGATTCAGAGCATGGTACATTCCAGCCCCCATTTCAATTCTGTGGAGCCTTTGACAAGAGACTTAACCCAGTGTTGCCAAAGAGGCTCTGGTAACTGTCCTGCACTTGCTCTGGGCTCAGTTGGCCCATCTCCCCCACACTTACTCTCCTGACTCTACTCGTGGAAAGGAGGGGGAATGGTTAACACTCTGTCCCCAGAGTTTCTCCAGAAATTCTTCCAAGAAAAAAAATAAGAAGGAAGCCTCAGCAGGCCCACAGATCTCAGGTAGAGTGCAGAAGAAAGCAAGCGTTTCCTCTCAAACCACCAGTAAGGGCTAGACTTACTGGGAATTGCAAATTGGCCTGATCCCCTCCCATTGCAGGATTTTCCTCTCAGTGAGTTTGTGTCACTGAGTTTACAGTCTTTTCCTCTTGGAGGAACTGGAGAGGAGAACCTAGGTCATGGCCCTGACTCTGAGCCCTGAATTAATGCCCTTGGGAATGAGGAGGGTAACAAGGCTGGATACAATGCTATACTCTAGACTCTGTCTATATTCACTCCTTTATTACCCACCAGAAATACTAACTACACATTCAAGAGGGACCCTCTCCCCTCAGGTTCATTTCCTCTGCCCCTAGCACTTCCCAAGCTCCTGGGATGGATATACCCTACTGCCTTCAGCTGTGACCTGCCTCTCCCTTGCTCCCTTTCTTACTGGGGGCTCAGACTGGCCAGGAAAGCCACTGGACTCTACTAAGGAGCTCATGGGCTCTGAGGTTGCTAGATATATTTAATCTTTACTTCTTCAGTCATCCTTCAGTCCATTAGGAACTGAGGCTTAGATTCATACTCTGGGAAGGAAGAACAGTCCTCAGCAATTGCTTCTAGAGACAATAGATCCCTATCATGGTGGGTCTAGTCACTGTCTGCTTACTTTCTCAGTCTTTAGTTCTTTTTGTTTTTTGCAGTTTTTGGCCAAGGCCTGGGTTTGAACCCGCCACCTCCGCCATATGGGGCCAGCGCCCTATTCCTTTGAGCCACAGGCGCCGCCCATCAGTCTTTAATTCTTAAGGGAGAAACAATTTCCTAGAATTCCACAGGCTCAAGTGGCAAACTGTGCCAAGCAGAAGCCCAGCCTCACTCATTATTTTTACAGAATTAACAACTATCATCAAAGCACGGGGACTTTCTTAAATTAACAAATGCTTAATCTTCACAATGGGATTGCAGATAAGACTCCAATTAATGAATAATGAGTTGGAGTTCTTTAGGGAAATTAGCTTAAATTCATTCTTTAGTGAAAGTACCTACACTGGGTTGATTAAACTGGGTTAATCAAACATTACCTAATAATGGACTTCAGGGAATCTGCTAGAATAGAAAGATAAAAATTTCTTAAAATTGACATATCAATTTTGACTGTGTAAATAGGAACTTCTCTTAGAGTGTCTGGATAATTAGTGTGACTCAAAGAATGCTCAAAGTATTATTCGTCGCACTCCAATACTCCAGTGAACATTCTTAAGTATCTAACCTCTCGAAGTAATTCATTTGGCAGACTAGAAACCTTCTTAAGTGCTGCAGGTGTAGTAAGTAGGTGGTTGGATTAAGTGGAGCAAGAGGCAGGGAGCAGGGAAGAGCCGTCTCAACTCAGCCATCTGTATCACGGATAAAGCACCACCCCCAACATATCAGGTCCCTTAAACTTTTCTAAATTCTTGGTTTCTGGGCTCCATGCTGGGGCAGAGAAGCCCAAAGGTTCAGCTCAGCTCCAGGCTGAGCTGGGGTCCTGGCTGATGAAGCGCAGCCCAGGCCTCGGTGGAACCCCATCATAGCTTCTGTGATCATGCCTGTGCTCCCCCCTTAGCCCCCATCAGCCATAGGTGCCCACCTGGATCCAGACTCCCTGCCTCCCACTGCTTGCAGCATTTCTAGAGGGGGCAAAGGAATAGATTCTGATAAAGAAACCTAGAAGCTTCTTTATTTTCTACAAATGCTGATAGAAATGTGTTGGGGGTCTTACCTTACATTTCCAAAATCAAACTCACAGTTCCATGCGAGCCAGTTCCTTCTACCTCCGCCATCCCAGTGGATAGCAACACAGGGAAGTTATAGTTTTCCTGGATTCGTTCAGTGAAGAGCTGATTCCCACTGCCAGCTGGTCACCAAGGCTAGTCAATTCTACTTATGATTGTGGAGAGAGGGGAATCCCTCAGCCAGCACCTTCCCTTGCTTCTGTTTGCCCTCTCTGGGGTATGTGTGGGTTGCCTTGTCTGGCTCCCCTACTGTCACCTGTACCTGTGGACTCTGCCATCCTTGCCCCATTAGTGTTTGAGAGGCTGCCAGCCCCGGAGAAGATTCAGGATGCCTGCTGCATGAATAGGAACCCCCCCATAGAGGTGAGTAGAAGAAACAGGAGACAAGTTCTCAGCTGCCAAGGACCAAGTGGCACAAAGGCCTCGGGGAAGGGAGCTGGGTCACTGAGGAAGCCTTGTTGAGAGATGGGGACTTAAGTGCACTTAAAAGAGAAGCAAGCAACATTTGTTATGCACTCCTGGTGCTGGGTGAGGAGTTTTAACCTCCATACTACAGTGACAGACAGGTACTGAGTCAGGAAGATCTAGGTTTGAGACCCACATTTGTCTCTTACCAGCTGTGTAATCTTAAAGTTTCCTATTCTAGAAAATGCTGAGAATACATCACAGGGTCATGAGGATTAAATGAGTTCATACATTTAGTATGCTCGGCCCAGTGTCTATCACACAATAGCACTAATTTTCAGCTCTTAGTAATGTTAATCCTTGGAGAGAAGGTTGCTTCATTCTTTCATTCAGATACGTCCACCAAGGGATTCTAACAAGACCAACCTAAAGGAGCTTCCTACAGCCCACTGTGAGACAGGCACAGAGATAACCACTGCACGGCATTTGCAGTGTGCACAGAGTGCTCAGAAAGCAGAGGATTGCTGGTTACCTAATCTGCTGGGGAGGGGCAGGTAATGTCTCCCAGGTCATGCCTGAAATGGATCTTGGAGGTTCAGAGCTGTAAAGGTTATGCTGCCTCCTGGGGAAGGGGCTGGGTGGGCACCATGTTTCTGAGTCCAGTAGGCTGGACACTCACTGGTAGGAGGAGGAGAGGGTGAAGGAGCTCAGTCATGAGCAGCTTCTTATGAAACAATGAGGAGGAGTTGGACCTCTGATCAGGGTACGGTGGGGAGCTGCTGAAAAAGCGACCAGTGGAGTGATGTGACCAGAGGGCATTCAGGAGCAGCAACTCTGGGAGCAGTGTGAAAGGGACACACCTGGCCAGATGAGCAGAAAGGAAAGAGGAAATCAATCATGCCGCAGTCAGGTGGGCGCCCCCTCCTTCATCTTTACCTCTACTCCCTCAGCACGAGCAACCCAAACATTAACCTCTGTAGCAATCCTGAGGTTACGTAAGTAAGCAGATGATTAATAAATGTAAGGTTTCTAACTGCGATATTTCCTTCCCAAAGTACAGCAGCCTTTTAAGACTGTGCAAAAAACTGGAAATGTCAGGTCAGCTCCAACTTGTTTTAAAAAAAAAAAAACAGAGGCCATTTGTATGTTGTCTTAAAACCAGGTTGTTTATTGGTGTGTACACACCCACACCTACATCCACACACACCCATACACCCACTCCTGATGCACTGGGCCAATACAGTACTGATAAGGGACCTGATGAGACACAGGAGGCTGGTGAAGAAGGCTCAGGTCACTGGTGACTCTCCAAAGAAAAAAATATGTTGACTACGAGGCAAGAACTATGCTAAGACACCATCACTGTATGCACGGGTTTCTTTTCTCCATCACCTCTCTGCTATACTTCCCAAGGTGACCTAAACGGACTGGGCTCCCCCCAGCTGCTGCCTTATGACATGGCCAACCATGATGCAGTTACGCCATAGAGAGGAGAGGCTAGGGCTCAATCTCCCACACAGCTAGGCCACTGACCTGGAGGAGTTAGATAGCCTTGTGGTGCTCAATTCCACCAACCTTAGGAATGTGGGTTTCTCCATAATCTTAGCATCCATTACCCAAGGATGGGAGTTCTTCCTGCCCCATAATTTTCTACTCAATAACTCTTCTGCCTCCAGACCCAGTAGCCAGGGAAGAGTGAGGGAGAGCAAGGGTAGGTGGTTGCCTTGCCCAAGCCTAGGGAGCACCCACCCTGACACACCACTGGAGAACCTCTCCTCTACTGAGAAGTGGCAGAAGGCAGAAAGCCCCGGCACCGCCCTAGGCCCTGTCACCCCTCTGGATGGGGTGCTCTGGACCATTATCCCACCTGCTAGCCCAGCCCCAGCTCAGAACCCGAGTTGACCAGACTGCAAAGCAGCTGTTCCAGCCACCTGTAGGATGGCACTGCACTGGCCCCTCTCCAAGAAACACACTCCACACGCTTTTCCTTTCCTCTCACTTTGATGAAGCCCTAGGTTCCATCATCTTATCCTGAACATGAGTCCTGAACATTTTCAGGCACCTTTGTAGGATGAAGGATGGGTGAGCAAGAGGGATTTCTTGGGATCTGTATCCCTCAGCCCTGGTTCCCACCATGCTATTGGAGAATGCAATTTAAGTGGTGAAAGTGAGTTGATCTTAGGAATTTCTGGAGGAAAGTCCTTGTACTCGTGCCCCCAAAAGAGCCCTGAACAAGAGTTGGGTGATCTGCGGACAAGCAAGAGAGTGACTGCCTTCATTAGCATTGGATTTCCTGGACCTGGGACATGATTCACTGGAGGAGAAGCTTTATTTTCTTCCTGGGAGGTCAGAATCGAAGCCTCAATCTGCCTTTTTCCCCAAACCTGATATTAGGATCAATCATCATATCCAGTTCATTCTTATGAGGCAGAGATCACTAAAGCAATGAGGCAGAGGAAGAGACAAATGGAAGGGATGTTAGCAGCAGAGTTAGCAGTGCATGGTTAGATATGTCCACCTCACAGCCACAAGCCACATAACCTCCCCTACTCCCAGCCCAGCAGGACGCTTTCCAATTGCCCTTTGGGCTTAAGGCTACCAAAGGCCATTGGCTGTCTCTCTAGCTGGCCTTCCTAAACCCCTCATTGGGCAGGGGTGCTCAGAGCCTCTCCACCCTCATCTTGACCCAAAGCTCAGGGCTCCCTTTCTCTCTGATTCCCCCTAAACTCACATTTAGGATTTACCTTAAGCCAGGCCCTGGAATTTCTACCTCAGTCTTCTTCCTCCCAGCCCTACCACCCTGAGAGAGAAGGAGGCCTTCTGCAGCCTCCACCAACCCCCAAAGCAGGTCCTGGAGGCAGAAACTGTAGTTGTACTGATGGGTTAGGGCAGGGGTGATAGTAGCAGGGGGGGTGGGGGGGGCCAAAACCAGCAGTCAGCCAGCAGTCACCACCTGGCACAGCCAGCCATGGACAGGGAGCCTAGATGGGATAGCCCAAGCAGGGCAGAGTCTGAAGTGACTCTTTCTTGGAAGGGCCATCTCAGCCCTTGGCCCGGGATCCTTGTCCTGGTGGCAGGCGCAGCCCAGACCAGGCTCAGTCCAGAAGTGGGAGGGTGGAATCACACATGCCATGGGTTGCCTTTCTCCCCTCCCCTAGAATCCCGAGCATGGACAACCTGGGTACCTCCACAATACCAGGAGACCCAGCCACATCTGTGAGACTCGGGGTAATGGAGTGCCGAGGGCGTTGACAAGTATATTCTGAGATCCGGGGCAACTGGAAAGTCACGGAGTAGACTAGAAGCCGTGAGAAGATGGGGAACGAGCAGGAGGGGTCAGGACCAGCCGAGGCAGTGAAACCCAGAAGGAGGAAACCGGTCCCAGGAACTAGTCCCGGAAGGCAGAGAGCATGTGTCCATAGAGATAGTGGGAGTGAGCTGAGAGAGAGAGAGAAGAGAGAGAGGCATTGCTGTAAGTGGGTCGCAGGGTATCTGCAGAGGGTGGCGGACAACAAGCGCAAAGCACGGGCCAGACAAGCAGGAAGGGGCAAGCGGGGCAGAGCTGGCAAGAGGGGCTGGAGCAGCAGGGCCAGGCCGGCAGCCAGAGGCAGGTGCATGGGGCCCAAGGCCAGCAGCAGAGCACCAGCGTCCCATGGCCCGGCCCACTTACCCCGAGCCACGGGCACACCCCCGTCAGACCCGGGGCGGGAGGGTGGGGGGTCAACAGGAGTAGGTCCGAACCGTGGAGGTCTCCAGTCTCTGCGCCCCCGCCGTCCCCGCTGGGAGGAGTCGGCAGCCGCGGGAGAACACACAGAGCGGCGGGTTAGTGCGGCCCACGCGCCAGCGGCCGGCAGCCGTTAGTGCAGCGTCAGCCCCGGGGAGGGAGCGGGGGCCGCCAGCCTCGGCCTCACCCCTCTCCGCCTGGCCGGGTCGCGGAGGCCAGGACAGGAGCCCTCGCAGTGGCCGGGCCTCGGCCACGCCCAGCCAGCCTGTCACTCACCTTCCGGCATGCTCTTCTTTGGCGGGGCCTGTGGGGGCTGCAGGGGCCCGAGGGTGGACACGCGGAAGCCGGCCGGGAGGGTCTCGGCGGAGGCGCTGGGCATGCCGCTGCCGTGGTGCTCCCGCGGCCGGAAGCGCTTCCTCCAGGAGGGCGCGCGGCGGAACACCTTGTCGTCCCCCTGCACCGTGGGGGACACGCAGAGGCCAGATGGGAATGCTGAAATTGCCACCCTCACTCCCTGCCTAGGGGAGGGCAGTCATGGCTGGTTCTGGGGTACCACACCCATGCCTTTGGAAAGAGCGGGGGCAAGGTCACTTCTTTCTAGCCCTTAGTTTTCCCATCTGTGGAATGAATCAGGGAACCTGAAATCCCTGTCTCTGAGTGGCCGGGTGGAGGGTGTTGGGGAACTAGGAGGAACTGTCATCCTGAAGTTAGACACTGCTTCCCTGTCCTCTCCAATCCTTTCATACTGGGCTTGGGATGCCCAGTGACCTTTCAAGGTGTTCCTTTTCTCAGCCTCACCCCATGGGGAGTCACCAGCCAGCCCCCCTACACACTCCCCTGTCATTCTGGGGACTCTGGCTGTGATCTAGGTATGCTGGAAGAGCACTGTGTCAGGAGTCAGGACACGTGGCTTCCTGTCCTGACTCTGCCATCTGACTAGATATATAACCCTGGGCATAGTGAGTGACCTCTCTGAACTTCAATTTCCTCATCTGTAAAATGGGAATAACATCTGCCCTGTTTCTTAGGCTGCCTAACCCTAATGAGATCAGCTAAGAGCACCCATGACTCACTGGATTGGGCAGATGACCAAGCAGAGACAAGCTCCCCCAAAGGACATGACAGGCAGCCCTCTACCATCTACCCCAACACCTATGCCAGCCAAGTCTCCAAAATAACCGTCTCTGCCAAAAAGCACCCAGGAGCCCTGTGAAATGCCCCTCTGCACAGGCCTTCTCCAATCTCCTTCAAAGCCCCTGTGTACCCTCCTGCTCCATAGCCTTGCCCAATTCCCCTCCATTCCTTTGTTCTCAGAACTGACGCAGGCAGAGTGGACAAGCAAGGTCAAGGGACATTAACCCACCTGCTCTTGCCTCAACCAACCGTCGTCCCAGTGCTAACCCCTTTTAGTTTGTCTATCCCTGAGTAGGCCAAATGCTCAGACCAGTTCATAGCACCATGTACCTCTGTGTTACAACACTAGTCTTGGTAGCATTTTTACATGTCTGAGAGTCTTTCATTAATACAGTCATGCATGGCATAACTGTATTTCAGTCAACAGTGAATTACACATACAACAGTTTTCCCATAAGGTTATAATACCATAAATAAAAAAAGGTTTTTACTGTATCTTTTTTATGTTTCTGATATGTTTAGATGTCCAAATACATTCTGTTCTAACTGCCTATGGTACAGTAACATGCTGCATGGGTTTATAGTCTTGGAGCAAGAGGCTGTACCATACAGGTCCGTGTAATCACACTCTATGCTGCTCGCACAAGGACAGCATCCCCTAATAACACATATCCCTATCATTAAGCAACTCATGACTGTAATCCTCTCCCCGTCTTCCTCTCCTTCCTCCCTTTCTACCTCTATTGCTTTCTGTCCCTTTACCCCTTGCTTTCAAATTCTATGCTCCCATGAGGCAGAAACCATGAAAAGTTACCTCCCTGAGCTTTGATTTCCTCATCTGTAATATGGAGTTGATAACCTCTCACCTAGTGATTATTGTCACAAAGTGAGACATCTATCACCATTATACCACCATGCCTAGCCCAATGCCTGGCACAGAGCACATATTGATTTTGGGGGTTTTTTTGTTTGTTTTTTTGTTTTTTTTAGAGACAGAGCCTCAAGCTGTTACCCTGGATAGAGTGCTGTGTCATCACAGCTCACAGCAACCTCCAATTCCTGGGCTCAAGCGAGTCTCTTGCCTCTGCCTCCCAAGTAGCTGGGACTACAGGCGCCCGCCACAACGCCCGGCCACAGAGCACATATTGAAAGAATATTTTTATAGTGTTACAGCAGTAACGAGACGCTATCCGATTGAGCCACTGGAGCACTTGAAAGAATATTTTTATAGGAATGAGAAAGGACTAAACGCTTTGGTTAGGGATTTTTATTTTTGGTTGGTTGGTTAGTTTTAGAGGCAGGGTCTCACTATATCACCCAGGCTAGTCTTGAACTCTTGACCTCAAGCAATCTTTTTGCCTCAACCTGTTGAGCAGCTAGGACTACAAATGTAAGCTACTGCACTCAGCTGTAAGTTGTTTCTAAATTAGAAAGCACTGAACTATATATATGTGTGTGCATGCGTATATGTGTGCATGTATATATGTATGTCTGTATATGTATAAATATCTATGTGTGTGTGTGTGTGTGTGATTTTTCCAGGCAGCAACGAAGAAAACTAAGATCCTAGGTATGTGGGGAATAAATGGGTGGGTCAATATCATACAAACACTGGGAGAATTAAGATCCCTCAGAGTGGAGAGATAGCTGGGGGGTCTGGCAGTTTCCTCCAGACTGTAAAAACTACATATATAGTTTGTGTGTGTGTGTGCACGCATGTGTGTATGTGTATATATATATGTATATATATACGCACATATATAAATATATATCACACAGAATGAGATTTTTTCCAAATTCTGTGCATTCCTGAGAAAGCCCTGTCCAATGAGACAGAGCAATCATTCTGCACAAAGGTGATGTTGAGGGGGGCATGTGTGGCTCATTGGGTAGGGCGCCGGCCCCATGTACCAAGGGTGGTGGGTTCGAACCCGGCCTCAGCCAAACTGCAACAAAAAAATAGCCGGGCATTGTGGCGGGCACCTGTAGTCCCAGCTCCTCGGGAGGCTGAGGCAAGAGAATCGCCTAAGCCCAGGAGTTGGAAGTTGCTGTGATCTGTGATGCCACGGCACTCTACCGAGGGCGATAAAGTGAGACTCTGTCTCTAAAGAAAAGATTTAAAAACCAAAAAAAAAAAAAGGTGAGGTTGAGCCCTGTTAAACCAACTAAGAAACTATGATCTGATTGAAGATGGAGAAGCTAAAAATAAACATCCTCTGGGCTCTTTTGTAACTTGCTTGAACCCAAATCAGCTAAGGCAGACCTGACAGGCAAGGGCAGGCAAGGTTGGTGACAGGAACGTGAATAGGAAGGAAGCAGTAAGGAGGAGGCAGGGGCCCAGGGTTGGGGTTGTGTCCTCAGGAAATAGGTGAGTAGGGAGGCATTTCTAAGGGGAGCATATGGCTCAAGATGTGAGGGTCTTCCCTAAACACAAGGGGAGAGGCTGATGAAATCAAGCACAAGGGACTATTCCTTCAGTAACCAGGAGGCTGAGAGAGGAAAACTTTAACTAGACTGAAGGTGGACCCAAGAGTGAAACTAGAGAGAAAGCTGGAATGACAAAAGCCTGAGCCAGTGTGTTGCGCTGTCAGACTACACTGAGGAATGAGAGGCAAGCCTGCCCTTTAACAACCTCAGCAGGGCATCCACCTCCAAACAACCACATTACTGCAGGATGACCCGGAGTCTACTGAGCAGGCTAGAGGTATGCCAGGTTCATGGCACTCAAGATACGGGGACTGAGAGAGAGAGAAAAAGGTATAATTCCAAAGATACGGCCTTTGGAGGAGAGCTTTAATCCTGCATGGCGAAGAGGGCTGGCACAGAAGTGGAAATCCCAGAAGCATAACATACAGAGGCCTTCAGCTTTTATATAAGGAAGTAGCTTCATAGAGACTTCTCCACATCCTACTGCTACCCAAGACAAGTCTTGCTAGGCCTGGCCAGCCTCCCCAAACCCCTGACACCATCCCATCACATCTGTGTCTCTGGGTCTCTTCCCTTAGTCCGGCCCACCAATTACCTGCTCCGGGAGAGCAGAACTCTTAAACTTCAACAAACCAGCAATGGACAAATCCTCAAGGCCCCCAGTTCATGACCAAATACTCACGTCATCTAGCCTCCGGTCTGTGCCCAAGGCCAACAGGTTATTGAACTCCCTCTCCATCACTTGGCGCGCCTGGAGTCCATAATGCGAGAAAAGGAAAGGTGAGAAGGACTATAGTTAATGACCTCTATGCCATCTTTCACCTGTTTCCTAGGGCCCAAAGGCAGAGATGGGAGTTTCAGTGCATTAGCCCATTAAAGGCCGTCACACGCCTTCCTGATATTACTCCTTCAGGCACACCTCACAAATGAAACAGTAAGCCTTAGGATTCTGTCCTATGGAGCAAACTAGGAAAATGTAATTTTTTTAAAAGGAGGACCAGAAAACACACAGATGAATAGGCTTTACCTGTAGAAAAAAAAGGTCTATAAAGGGAAAATCATGTCTGACTTCCTTTCTGAAGGGGCAAATAAGTATATGGATAACCAGAACCAACTTATTTCAGTTAAATAAATATATCAAGGTTCTGCATCAAAAACTTAAATATGTACCAAAAAGCTACTAAAAAAAAAAAAATTAGGAAGCCTGCTCAGTCATGGATCTTGCTGGTCTCTGGGGTGTGTGGTGCACAGAGGTTTTCTCCCAGAAGATTAACTCATTAGGAGTTGTGAAGAATGCCAGAAACAGGGAATTTTTCAAAACTGCCACTAGATTTTTTTAACCACTTTTTTTTTTTTGAGGCAGAGCCTCAAGCTGTCACCCTGGATAGAGTGCAGTGGCATCACAGCTCACAGCAACCTCCAATTCCTGGGCTCAAGCAAGTCTTTTGCCTCCACCTCCTAAGTAGCTGGGACTACGGGCACCCGCCACAACGCCCGGCCATTTTTTGGTTGCAGCCATCATTGCTGTTTGGCGGCCCAGGCTGGATTCGAACCCGCCAGCTCAGGTGTACGTGGCTGGCGCCTTAGCCCATTGAGCCACAGGCACCCAGCCTTTAACCATTTTTAATGAAGTATTCTATATTGAGTCTGATACTACTTCTCCCAACTGCTACGTTCAATGACTAGGTCAGGAAAATAAGGAAGATTAGGAAGCAATAGAGAGGTGGCCCTGTTACTACTTATGGAATTATTGCTATCCTCAATAGCTGAATGCATTTAGAGATAAGAAACCAAAGAAGGAGAAAGGCCCATTTCTAGGTGGAAAATACTAACCATAGAGTTCCAATAAGGACAGAGTTTGCCAGTATTGGGAATACAACATTTTTATAAAGAATCTAAAAGGAAAAGCACAGTAAATTTTCAAGTATCCAAGTAACTCTGCTCCTCTGAGTAGTGAAGGGTAACAAGAATAGGTATAAACTTCAGAAGCATCTCACGAAGATGTGTGAGTGGGCAGCAAGACTGCAAATGAGGTTCCAGGTGGCCAAGTGGAGAGAAACTGCACTTGGGAGAATCTAGGCGCTCCTTAGAGAATGAGGGATCTGTGCGCCTTCTAGAGGGGTAAATAAGCATATAGACCATGGATAAAACCTTCTGATTTGACTGGTCAGAGGGTCACTCCTATAGGAAGGACGCACTGGCCCTGTGTGCTGCCACCATCCCCCAAAGGCCAATGCATTGTACTGAATTATGGGACAACACCCTCACTCAAGCTAAACCGTGTTTGCTCCCAGAATAGCCTGTGCAGCTCTGGTGGCTGAATTTCAAAAGAGATCTGACAGCAGCAAACAGTCCAGACAAGGGCAGCTAAAATGATCAGGGCACAGAGGCGAGTCTATATGAGGAAAGGCTAAAAGAATTAAGACCCCTCTCTCTGGAGAGACAAAGGATTGGGCCCAGAGGCAACACAATCAGAGTTTATGAAATCACAAAAGGTGAGAACTGGTCAGGGACAAACATCCTTACTAAACCTAAACTATTACGGCAAAGCAATTCCTTCCCCAGGGAAAGCGTAATAGGGGCATATTTAGGACAAATAAAATCAGGAAGTACTTTACACAACAGGTTAGTACTTCTAGAATCCATTACCCTCAGGAAGTTAAGAAAGGCCAAAAATATAAATAGGTTCAAGAGAATTTAGATATATTCTTAGATGACAGCTCCATAAAAATGATGAAATGTAATTTAAGAAGATGTTTAATCTTTTGAGTTGTTGACAGGGAGATAGAGCCCTGGCATGGAGAGGCTCTGGGCTGTATAATTTGGTGTATTTAGCATTTTTAAGCCTGGACACCCAGAAGCTGATCCCTAGGAGGGCAGCAAAGGAGATATGGGTGCTCTGGTCCCTATAGGCCCCAGGGGTAGTCTCTGAGAAAAGTCCCATCAGAAAGGCAGGGTAGGCATAAGACTGGTCCAGAGCCTCCTCTAGGAAACAGGGTTGGGAGGGGATGAGGCTCCTGCACAGGGTAGGATGCACATCAGAAGGACACTGTATTCCAGGCCCGTGCTAGGTGTGTTCTGTATGGAAAGGACACACGATCCCAGGGGCCTTGGGTATGCATATGGGCCACTTGGAGTTTTGAAGACATTGTGATCTCCTTTGGGACAGACCCAAAAAGCCGCCCATAAATCTCTAAGCCTCTGAGTGTGGGAGAGACAAAGAAAGAGAGCAAGTGAAGGAAAGAGGAATTAAAACAGCGGTTCTCAACCTGTGGGTCGCCACCCACAGGAACTGTATTAAAGGGCTGCGGCATTAGGAAGGTTGAGAACCACTGGATTAAAAGGTCACCCACCTGGGTGTTCTGTGTGGGGATCTGGAGGACCAGGGCCAGCGTATTGTGGTCAAAGTTCTCGTCCAGGGCCAGCAAAGCACCATGCACACCACTCTCATGCAGGTTTCCTGCATAGTCCCGGAGCCCAATAGACTGGACCCAGTGAACCACCTGGTCATTGGTCCAGACCAGCACATCTGAGGGTGGGGGAAGAAAAGGGTCAGAAAGAGACAGCAGGTTTGGTCAAGGGGACAGAAACAGAGCTACTTAGATCGCAGGCCACCTGCTCTCTGGCTCCCATCCCACCCCCAGCTTTCCACATCTTCTTTCTGTCCTCTCTGGCTCCTAGAGAACCAGCCCCACCCTACTCTGTTCTGTCTGCCTGCAGGACTTGGAGTCAAGCCAGTAAGCTCCCAGCTTTCTCCCCAGAGCCCTTGCACAGGTCAACCTCCCTGCCCCAAGCTGGAATGGCCCTCTCCTATTGTAAGTGCCTTCAATGTTTCTTCTAAGAACTGCCTCTGTTTCCCCTCTGACCCCACCCAGACCAACAAGTTCCAGGAGCACACCAAGCTGTAGCACTGTCCTGGGGATTCACTGCATCTGTCCCGTTGTGGCCACTGCCTTGTGTGTATGTGGAGGGGGAGGTATTACGGCCAAATGGCCATGCACTGTCTCCTTTATCAATCCAGGAGCCCTTGAAGTTGGCCCTCCATCTTTACTCTCAGATGAGAGCTTCTCAGAGACACAGAGGACTCCTCTTCACTCTGCCCAGGGCACCTTTTCCGAGGAGGCCCAACCGGGCCAGACAAACTTACCCTTGATCTCATGCTGGCTCTCCTCCCGCCTCTTCTCCAGCTCTTTCCGGTCATAATTCAGCCTCTTCAGACACATGATGCCATACTGAAGGCTAGTTCTGCAGGCACACAGCCCCTGAGCCAGAGCCTGCCTCCTCCCCACCTGCCCCACATCCAGCTCAGCCACAGCACAGAGAACACCCAGCCCCCTCGTATGCTCTTCTCCCCACTCTCCCCAGGCTTACCTACAATTCATCCTGACCCATGCCCTGGTTGTTCCCCTTTTTCTGTGCATCCTACCCTTTGCAGATACCTCTTCCCCTCCCAACCCTGTTTCTTAGAGGAGGCTCTGGACCTGTCTTATGCTCATATCCTCCCTCTCAGCCAGGCAGTGGGCCCGGAGGTTGATAGATGGAAGAAAAGTTCTTTGCATGAAATCAACATGGCCCTCTCTCTTTAGGCATTGGAATGACAAATACCCCTACAACCCACAAATCAAAAAAAAAGCAATAACAAGATACTCCTTTGTATGCCCATTTCACTCAGGATTCTTACAATGCCTATAAGATGCTACATTATCTGTTCCCTCACCTGTCTGAACCCCTTGGCCACTCTCCCTCTCACTCCCACTGCTGCAGCCACACTGATACCCCTGCTGTTCCTCAAACACAGCAGGCTGGCTTGGCCTGCGGGCCCCAGAGCCTTTGCACTGGCTGTTCCCTCTGCCTGGAACACTCCTCCCCCAATTTGCTGCATAGTTCACACCTTTGCCTCCCTTAAGTCTTTGCAGAAATGTTACCTTCTCAGTCCAATTCACTAGTTACCTTGTTCTTCAGATTTAAAGCAGCAATATCACATCACCACCCCTGGTCCATACTCCCAATCCCCCTAGCATATTTCATCTATTAACATACCATATAGTCATAGTTCCTTGATTATCTCTCCAAGTTATAATGTAAGGAATGTGAGCTCATGAAAGCAGGGAACTTGGTTTTGTTTACTGGTCTTAAACCTCTAGTACATAGTAGGGACTCTATAAATACTTGATGAATTAAATGAAAAAATTAGTGTAAACTACTAAAAATACTTAAAGCAGTACCAGGGGCATAGTAAGCACACAATAACTAAGCCAGTCTGAGAACCCCAGATTTTGTGAGTTAAAAGAGACCCAGAGAGGGGCTGGGTGCAGTGGCTCACGCCTATAATCCTAGCACTCAGTGAGGCCTAGGCGGTAGATTGCCTGAGCTCATGAGTTTGAGACCATCCTGAGCCAGAGAGAGACCTTGTCTCTAAATATATCTGGGTGCTGTGGCGGGCACCTGTAGTCCCAGTTAATTGGGAGGCTAAGGCAAGTGAATTGCTTGGGCCCAGGAGTTTGAGGTTGCTGTGAGCTATGACACCATGGCACTCTACCGAGGGTGACAAAAGTGAAACTCTGTCTCAAAAAAAAAATAAAAGGGACCCACAGGAGGCATCTATCCAAGCTCCCACCGAATACAGCAGTCACTTCTGTCTCATCTTCAGAATGGTCCCTGACCCCATGCCAGAATACCTCCAGTGACAGGGAATTTGTTACCTCTCAAAGAAGCTCATTCTTCCTTGGGAGAACTGTAATGTTCTTCCTTAACTTGAATACTACTTTGTCACTCAACCTCTCCAAGTTTTCCCTTTATGGAGGAATATAAGGTCCCTCTCATCTCTATTTTTGACTCTTATTGAAGCCACTGTTTTATGACATTAAATTGTGCAAACTGCCCCCTCCTTCCTTCCCCTCAGTTCTACCCAGGAAGCCCTTCTGCCTAAAACAGTGTCTCCTTTCCAGGTCAGAGACACCTTGTCTAGGAACCCTTTCTTGGCTCAAGCCACCCATGTATTGCTCAAGCCACTGGTTTAAGCCTTGGTCCACTGAGAGGAGGCATGGGCACACACAACTCATGACTGGAAGTACCTTTTGTCTAATTTCAGTCTCATTTACTATAATTTTTGGTCCAGTTCCTATGAATTTCAAAGCTGTTGCATAGTATAATAAAATTATAAAGCCCTTAAAATTATATTAACCAGCTCTGCCACTTACTAGGCTGAGGGGAACTCAGCACATGAGATAGCATCTTACCTCTCCTCAGGAAAAAATAAATGCAAGGGCTTAGCTCAATGCTTGGACAATCACGGACACTTGGTAATGGACCGCAATTAGAGTAATGATTCTGATTATTATGCGTGCTTTGTCCTATCGAAACAGGAGCTCCAGGCTAGGTGTGATGGCACATGCCTATAATCCTAGCATTCTGGGAGGCTGAGGCAGGTGGATTGCTTGAGCTCAGCAGTTGGAAACCAGCCTGAGCAAGAGGAAGACCTCATCTCTACTAAAAGTAGAAAAACTAGCTAGGCATTGTGACAGGTGTCCATAGTCCCAGCTACTTGGGAGGCTAAGGCAAGAGGATTTCTTGAACCCAGGAGTTTGAGGTTGCTGTGAGCTATGATGCCATGGCACTCTACCTAGGGTGACAGAGTAAGACTCTATCTCAAAAAGAAAAAAAAAAAAGAAAGAAAGAAAGAAAAGAAAAAAGATAAGCCAGGAGCTCCTTAAGGAGACTTGTTCAATAGAGCACTATGTTCCCAGGAAAAGAGCTGGGAGTTGGTGTCGAGAGACAAGGGTTTGAGCCCCATTCTGTAACCCTCTGGCTGAGTAACCTGATGGAACTCAACCACTATTGGATTTGTTTTCTCTATAGGTAAGAGTTCTTAAGCATCCCTTTCTTACCATAAAAACCATAATTTGAAAGAATTTTTAAAGACACAGAACATACTTGTGAAACATTAAGTTTTCAGGTATATGCACAGTCAAGGTGAGATACATGAAAATGCTTCAGAAACTCTGAAGCACTCAAGATTCTGAACTGAGGCAGTGCCCATAGCTCAGTGGGTAAGGCACCAGCCACATACACCGAGGCTGGCGGGTTCGAACCCAGCCCAGGCCAGCTAAAACAATGACAACTGCAACAACAACAACAAAAAATACCTGGGCGTTGTGGTGTGTGCCTATAGTCCCAGCTACTTGAGGGGCTAAGGCAAGAGAATTGCTTAAGCCCAAGAGTTTGAGGTTGCTGTGAGCTGTGACGCCATAGCACTCTACCCAGGGTGACAGCTTGAGACTCTGTCTCAAAAAAAGAAAAAGAAAAAAAAGATTCTGAACTGAATTTAGAGCCCGTGAATGCAGGCTGGGCTGTCTCCTGGGGACTGGGCAGAGGGGTAGTGGGGAAGATTTCCATACTTCTGGGTGGAGCCAAGCTGACAGATACCCCAGGCACACCCCAGAGAACAGCTCTTCTCCCTCAGCCCTATCAATCACTAAGCAGGGAACAGGTGTAGCTAGGCCTGGCAGCCTCCTAGGCTGAAACAAAAGATTCCCTTTCAGCCCCAGTGTACTGTGGGGGCAGGGTGCAGAGTGGAGGACACAGCTTTCTCTCACAAGTCAACCCACAGGCTGGGGTCAGGAAGGCTGAGAGTTCCAGGACAGGAGGCACTGTGGTGTGGTGGTAATAGGGCTGGGCTTGAGTCAGCAGACGTGGGTTCCACCTGTACTCTGCCATCATCTGCAACTCACATTGGGTTACTGTTCCTTCTGATGCCTCAATTTCCTCATCCATAAAATGAGAGGTTAACTAGATCCCTTCCAGACTTAACTTTCTATGATTGTAAGATGAAATGACAAAGCAACATCCACTGAGCCCTGAGGAAACCTTGAAAAGCCACACCTTTAGCCCCACCCCTTGTCTTATTATCCACTCAAGGCAAAATACCTGGCTCATAGGTATCCACCTATGCGACTTGAAGCTGGATGTTAAAAACTGTCAGCTCCTGGAACAGTTCCCACCCACAGCACTCTGCAATGCAATTGCCTGCTGAGACCAGGCAGGCAAGGCAAGTGGGGGAGGAACTGGAGGGGATGGCAGGCCTGGGGGGCAGGCTGACCACCTAAGAGGGTACCACTATCAGCTCCAGCAGGCTGTCCCCAGGCACTAATGTGAAAGATCTTTCCATTTTTCAAGAGGAGCCAAAAATCCAGAATTTTGTATAAAATCCCCTACTGTTTAAATACTGGCAACTGGACATCATTTTAAAAATCCATGTGGGCCAAACAGAATACATCTGTGGGCCAAATTCTGCCCACAGGCTGCCAGTTTGGGACCTTTGCCACAGTCACTTTGAGCAGAAGATCTTTTCAGCAAAGAGGAGAGGACTGGAGGACATCCTGTAAAAAGGGATGTGAGTTCAAAGCCAAGTGGCTCCAATCTGGGATGTTGGCAGGACAAAGGCCCAGAAAGACCTTTCCCCTTGACTTGGAAGCAATGAGATCCCTAAATTAAACACTAGGTTCAGTTCGAGTCTTCCCAGGGTAAACATAGTAAGCCCAAAAATAAGCAATGAAATTCAGACCCAGGGGAAAAACTCAAAGATGAGGAAGCTAAAGAGAAATAACTTTTTGTATTAGCCTGGGCACAGAAGTTCACACTTGTAATCCTAGCACTCTGGGAGGCTGAGGAGGGTGGATTGCCTGAACTCAGAAGTTCGAGACCAGCCCTAAAAATAGCCAGGCATTGTAGCGGGTGCCTGTTGCCCCAGCTGCTCGGGAGGCTATGGCAAGAGGATCACTTAAGCTCAAGAGTTTGAGGTTAGTGTGAGTTATGAGGCCACAGCACGCTACCCAGGGTGAAAGTGAGACTCTGTCTCAAAAAAAAAAAAAAAAAAGAAAGAAAAACAGATTTTCTGTGTCTTAGGGTTAGAGATAAGAGGCTCAAACTCTTAAATTGCAGGATGAAACAAGGATTCAACAGAGAGATTTTCCCAACAGGGAGACCTATTACCACCCAGAGCAGGCCATGGAAAGAAATGAGCACCTCATATTGCTGGGGACAGACCCCAGAGTTGGAGGAGACCCATACTGGGGAGGTGGCCCTACTCTCCAGCCTCACTCACCGATGGAAGCTGTCGACCATCTTCAGATGGACCCGCAGGTCCTTCTTGGTGAGATGATCCAGCATGCGAGCATCCACCAGGCATTCCATGAAGTAGCTGCGGTACTGAGGCAGCCCCAGGCTGGGCAGCCATTCATTCCCAATCCACTCATGGTTCATGTCCCCATAGGCCAGAGTCTGCAGGAACAAGAAGGAGGTCATGGGGGAGAAAGGCAGAACCAGCAGGTTGCAGCTGGCACATCTGGTTGGGAGAAACATGAATCCATCCCCCACCCCTGAGGGAGAAAGGGCCGTTCAATAAGACTCCAGTTTATCTTCACTAAGGGACTGGTTGTGGTGGGAGGTGGGGATTTTAAACAGAAGTTTTTAAGATCTTAAATGACAGGGTTCCACCCAAGTATCAATCATCTACACTAATGAACAGAAGCAACTCTCTAGGCAGGAGATAATACTGCCTGTGGACCATGGATGCATTTGCGTGTTAGACAGCTGACTTGCCTTCCTGGTTCTCAAGGAGCCTCAGGCCCACTGAGCCCAGGAGAGAGACTGTCATACAATGGACTTGCAGTGTGACAAAGGAAGCCAGTCTTGCCCTGGGCAATGGCAAGTCCCATTCACAGTCCATAGGAAGTTAAATGCAGACTAAAGATGGAAAAAAATGTAAGAGTGGCCCATGTCTGAATAACCAGTCTCCAATTCTCTAAGGCCTGGTTCTCTACTCCATTTCTCCAGGCCTTTGTTCCTTGCCCATGTACACCCTTCTGCCTGGCTACACGAGGCCTGCCATTTGGACGTGGCCTCTTGGCATAAGCAAGTGCTTCCTGACAACCCATCTTTAGTTTTCCCAAGAACCCTCCATCAACACGTTCCTGGCCCTACTTGATGTTTTTAGATAGAAAAGTCTTTGTTAACTTTTTTTTTCCTTAAGATCTTGCTATGTTGCCCAAGCTGGCCTCAAACTCCTGGCCTCAAACAATCCTCCTGCCTTGGCCTCCCAAGTAGCTGGGATTATAAGTCTAAACCACCATGTGCTCAGCTATTTGGTTATCTTTTAGAATGTAATCCTTGATACACACATAACCACATATAATGTGTTCATTATTAAGCATAAAAATGAAATCGGCATCTGTGGACACCATCTAGGTTGAGACGCAAAGCATTATCCACTGCCACATCTGGTCTCCCGCTGCCCCTCTAAGAGATAACCACCATGCTGAGTTTTCTGACTATAGTTTCTTACGTTTTAGAAAATTGTTTTTTCAGTTTTACAATCACCAATGTATATTTCTCTAAACAATGTATTATTAATTTTGCTTGGTTTTGAGTTTGGGGATCCATGAATCTTTTAGAATTTTGCGTTTTTCATTTAACCTATGAGTCTCAGGTCCCTCCGTCTCCTCTGCTGAGCAGGGTTTTGCAGCATGAACATGCAGGAATTGACTCATCCAGTCTCCTGTTGACAGGGTCTTCCCTGGAAGTATGAATGGCGCAGCTCCACGCTTCAGTCTTCTTCGTGACTCTCCTCACTATTGTCACTTTATTTATCCAGATTGTCTTTCTTACCTCTATTGATATTATTTGTTTACTGACATTATCCCTTATTTCTTTACTGATCCGCAAGGGTTTTATTTGTTCACTTCTGTGCCCAGAGAGCCTAGAAAGACCTAATACCTATATGTGCTCAATAAACATTTGAACATTAAATGAATGAATCAAAGTTCTTTGCTCAGTTCGCCAGGGATAATCTCTAAGAGGGACAAGGAGAGGAAGAAGACTCATACTAATACAAGTTTCATTATTTGAAGGAAAAAGAGTCAAACGCAGGAGAATGGCCAGGAATGCAGCAGGCACAGCCCTGCAGGGTTCTTCACTTGCCATCCTGAGAAACCAGAACACGTAGCTAAAGGAACTAGGGCTGGCTCACACCTGTAATCCTAGCATTCTGAGAGGCAGAGGAGGGTGGGTTGTGTGCACTTAGGAGTTCCTGACCAGCCTGAGCAAGAGTAAGACCCCGTCTCTACTAAAAATAGAAAAATTAGTCAGGTGTTGTGGTGGGTGCCAGTAGTGCTAGCTACTCAGGAGGCTGAGGCAAGAGAAGCTGGGGAGGGGGGCGGTACATGTTTCAGCAGGAGAGAACCTGAGTGCAGGGCTCTTAGAGTGCAGAGGTACTTAAACACAACTGGACTGAGAGAGTCCTGCCATGGAAAGAAGCTATTAGACAAACATAGTCCTAAACTTCTGCAAGTTCATTCTAGACCAGGGAAGGGAGGCTTACCTGAGCCCAGCTGCCTTCCTCACTGTCCTAGCAGGAACAAGTGCAGCGTGACAGGGGAAACAGGTGAAATCAAGAAACCCGGTTGCCTCTACCCCAAGCCCCAGCCGTAAGAGAGAAAAGATGCCCCAGTATCTGAGTGGGTGACTAGGGAGAGCTCATTGGGAAGGTTAAGAGAGCATAGAAGGCTGGTATGTGCACCCATAGTGTTGGCAGTGAGAGAGGGACAAGTGGCAAAAACATGTGTGTGTGGCAAAAACACACTTCCATGCCATGCTTGAATGGGAGCCAGGCAAGATGCCAGGCTGACCCAACCTTCCCTGTTCCTCTGCCAAGGATCAAGCCCAAGTGTAGGGACTCTAGTAGCCCAGGCTCAGAGCCAGAACAAAGCCCTCCCCAGCCCAACTCTCCTCCCCTGCAGCACACCAGTGGCCTAGGGTAAGCTGTGACCCTCTGAAATAGACCCCCACACATTAACTGCTCAGTCTCATCCCTCTCCCCACAACCTCCACCCTGAGAACAGATCCTCATCACACATCAGGGGGTACCAATCTTAGGTTAGATCTACTGCAACCCCCCTCAGGCTTCCCACAACCTTCTCCTCATCCTCCAGCAGTCATCAGTCCTAACCCCTGGGCCAAAGGCCATACTCACTGTTTTGGTAGATGTTGCCATGGTTTCCATCTCTTCATGGGTGACCCAGACGTTTCCAGAAGACTACGGGCAGAGAGAAAATCTAGCTGGTCCCAGGATCCTATTAGGCCAGGGGCCCAAGGACAGCGGAAAAACTCCCTCCCCCTGAGCTCTGCACACTTTCTAGCTCTGGATAACTTGAACACGTCTCTTTTATGATTATACACTACTTAGCGCAGTACACGGCACACAGAAAGCGCTCAGTAAATGTTTCCTGGATGAACATGAATGAATGATGCTGATCTGGAATGTGGGCTGACTCTGGTCACAGAGATGGACAATAATAAAAGATTTTACCCTGGGGGTCAATGGAGCAGTCTGCATTCATGTGTTGAGGTTAGAGGACAGAATTCACAAATGCCCTATTCTCTCTGCTTCCCCTAACCTGGCAATAATACAAAACCCCAGAAGGTCTATCCGGAAACTGCCCAGAGAGCTGCAATTGTTAGCAGGATAGGGATGGGGAAATGAACCCATGGGTTGTATGGGAAAGCAGGTAACCAAGCCTGCTGGGATCCTCCTAGAATCAATGTCACACTCTCCCAAAGCCCAGGGAGACCCCTTCATGAGGACGGGAGGGAAAGGGCAGGGCTCAGTGTTACCATCTTCCCAAAGCCCTATCTATGGGAGACTGTAAACACCATCCCAAGGCCTCTGAAATGTCCTGGGTGAGGGAGAGGCCACTCACGGTCCGGGAGGTGGGTGGGGCGGAGGGACTAGTCAGTGACACCATCTCCTGGATGGCCAGTCGGAGCTTGAGCCGGTGCAAGGCATTGCTGATGCCAATTTCCCGCTGGATCTCTGTGTCCGACAGGGCAGACATGATGGCTCCACTCTTAACGTTGGCCCGACAGGCTGCCACATACCAGGCAGGCATCCCCACCCAGAGCTGCAAGCATAGGGCACAGGAAGATAATTCAGCCCTTTTCCCCAAGACCTGGGCCCCACTGTTAAGATCTTAGCACTATCAAGGGACAAGGGCCAGCCCTCAGCCATGGACTCAATAGCAAACACAGCAAGTAGGATTGCAAAGATGAGTGTCATCAGATCCCCCTCTTTCTCATTTTACAGGTTTAAAATCTGAGGCCTGGGATGGTGAAAGAATTTTCCCAGCATTGCCTAGGCGATTAGCTCCTGCAGGTAGCCTCTTAGAAGAGTCAAACTGCCTGTGAAAGTCTAAAGCAGCAGTTGTTAGTTCCCCCATCCAAACTGGGGTACTCATGAAGCATCGATGGGGAGCATCAGTTCTGTCCTCTGAGTAACTGCTTTGTGTGTTTTGCGGGAGAGGGGCCAAATGCAAGATATCGCACACAGCATTTGGCAGGGGAGAAACATGCTGGGAAAGTTCTAGGAACATCACCTTCTTCTCCAAGAGTCCTCAATGCACCTGAGTGGACTCCCCTTGCTCAAGCTTACCTCTAGCCAGGATACCACAGTAGGGCCATCCCATTGGGCAAAGGGTGTTCCTTTTCTGCGGGCATCTTCAAGCAGCTGGTGTCTTATAAGAAGAGGAACAACAGTCATTAATTAGCCCTTCCTTCTCTCTCAACCATGCTGGCCCACAGTCCCCTGTCTCTTTCTCTCCAGAGGCATCCTAAGAACTTCACCCAGCCCTGCTCTGCCCACATGGGCCAGGCCAACTCAGTTCAGGAAAGGCCTTCTTAGGCTCTGGCTCCCTGAGCTCAGTGCCATAGTAGCCCCAGAGAAGGGAAGTGGATGTGGGGCTGAGCAACCCTCCCACCCCCCACTGGAAGAGCCTGGCTTGTGATCTTACTTCTTCTTCAACCGCCGGTCCTTTTCTGCCTGGGTCCCCAGTTTGGCAGGCACCATGGGCTCCTGCAGACTGAGCTCGGAGTCTGTTAGCATAACTGGAAGGGAAGAGGTGAGTGTGTCAGCCAGGCCCTCCTCCACTCCTCCCTTGGCCTGGGCCAGGGGTGTATAGAAGCAGCAGCAGGGGGGATCCTTAACACAGGACAACCCAGCAGGGCCTAATGGGACCACTCATCATTCCTGGAGCCTCTGCTCAGCGTCCCTGCAGCCAGACAGTTCCACAGTGGCATCAAATAGGGCATCTCCAGCCCAGAGAGTCCCCTCAGGAGCCTCAGCCTTGGAGGTGTTTTCCAGCCAGATGGACCAAAGTTATCCCACCCCCGACTCCTAGACAGAAGCTGTTCTTCCTCCAAGCCAAGGTACAAAGGAAACCCAGAGAGCCAGACACAGGGGGGCTACGAGGCTAAGAGAGAAGGACCATCCTGACTTGGTGCGGGTGGAAAACCTGGCACATGAGAGGCATCCCGCTTGGCCTCTTTCTCTGGGTGCAGTCACCTGCACAAAGCTGTAAAGGGGAACATGCATAGCTCTGTCTTCTACTAAGGGTCTCCACACATTGATGCTGGAACCCTACAGAATTCATGGCAAGGGGCAGAGGCTTCAAATTTATTTAAGTCCTGGTCACTCCCCCCAGTGCACAGAGGGCAGTAGGTGTGGGTAACCCAGAAAACAAATCTGAGATGCTGTCTTAGGTTTCGATGCCATGTGGTGTGGGGGACATAGGAAATCACAAGGCTTCCCACGTCTGGCCAGCTCCCCAGCACCCCTCACACCTGTGGCCTGGGGAAGAGGGTCTCTACCTCATTCTAGGACCCCTTCCCCCATTCCCTCCTCTTTTCTTTCTCTTCATCCTCCTCCTCACTCAGCTACCTGCTCTGATTCACATTTTCCTGAGGCACAGAAAAGTATACTTATGCATTTGGAGTTCAAAGGTATTTCTTCTAGTTGATCAAGTTCTTCCCTTGCATGAAATTCATCAGTGCTCCCACTGCCTCAGCGGAACTTCTGAACCTCTTCCATAGATGCTGCAAGGCCCCCATTAGGGGGCCCTCTCTCCCCCTCCTCCCACCCTTTCTTCTCCATTTGAACACACAGAAGTGCATACAAAACTCTGACACTCACAAATCTCTCCCTTTCCAGACCCCCCTTCCCCTCACACACAGACCTCTCCTTGGCTAATTCCTTTTAGGCCTTCTAGCTTCAGTTCAGGTGCTGCTCACAGAAGAAACCATGCTTGCTGCCCCCACCACTCCTTGGCCAAGTTCTGAGTTCCAGAAGCACCTTGGGCATATTGCCAACATGAGATTGATCTGGAATCACCTCTTTATTTTTTCCTTTTCATTAGACATTGAGCTCCTTGAAGGAATGAACTATCACTCCAACACTTGTCACTAAGCCACACAGTAGTCACTCAACAATAAATGTTTGTGGAACAAATGACTAAATAGATGACAGAAAGAAAATGGGGGGAAGGAAAGGAAGAAAGGAAAACAGAAATAGAGAAGAGGAGGGGCAAAGAAAGCTACCATTTATTGTGTAGTATGCCAGGCCACACACTAGAATTTTATAGGAGCACAGAGGTAATAATAATGCGGTCCTTGCCCAAGCACTTTCTTGAATTTAATGTCTATGAACACGGAATAAGCTGTTATAATAGGGTGAGTCCTGGAGGCCAGATGTACTAGAAATAAATTCCAATCAAGAACTATTCTTCTAAAGAAAGAACCAAGAATCTTTCGAAGATCCTGAGCATAGTACACCAGAAAATCTCCAAACTGGAAGAAACTTCAGAGGTCCAATCTTCTACTCTGTGCAGGAAACCCTTCTACAACATGGCACATGAATAGCCATCCAGCCACTGCCTGACACTTCTAGCAGCAGAAGCCACCTCATGAGGCAGTCCATCCCCCCATCGAATAGCTCTAGCAGAAAACTACTTCTCCAGATCTAAGATCTGTTTGCCCGTGGCCACTGCCCACTGGTCCCTGGGAGGCGAGCAGGAAAGGCTGGATCCAAGTATACTCTCTTGCATCTGACACTCCTACGCCCACCCAGACCTCTGATTGGAAGAGACAGAGACCATGGCCCGTGGCTCCATCCCGACTCAGCTGGATCAGCCGGCCTTTCTCCTTCTTCCCAAACAGGCGGCCAATGGACGATTTGATGCCCTTGCGCTTGGCACCCTTGTGCAAGGAGTCCTGGCTGCTGTTGCTGCTGCTGGGGTTGCTGCCCTGATCCTCCAAGGCACTACAGGATGACAGCCAGGAAGGGGTGAGATAAGAAGAAATATACATAAGTTATAGCAGGAGAGATGGAAGTTAGACTTAGGAAGAACTTATATTAAGTGTTAGGACTGGGGTGAGGGCAAGGGACTCAGAGCAGGTGTCTAAGGGAGACATGGGAACATCCTTCCCTGATGGTATTTCAAAGAGAAGTGAGACATTCAGGTGCTTGGGACAGGCGAGATGCAGTCCCTGGTGAGGCAGAAAGAGGGATGAGATGACCTCAGGACAGACAGACTACATGTGGGGCCTGCCTACTTACCTCTTCCCTTCTTCCTGACTCAGGGCTGGGTGGCCAAGCTTCTCTAGCCGCAGCGTCCTGGGTGAGGAAGGAGGAGAAGTCTCACATTTTATGGTGGCTTTATCCTCTCGGTTCTCTTCCCGAGACACTGGCGACTGAACAGACAGTGGAGCCGTCAGGGGATAGAGGGAGAGAGTTGGGGCCTGCCTACCCAGCCCAGAAGAGGCAGAGGAGCGTGGAGAAATGCGGTGAAAGGCCCTGGGTGCCTCTGAGTTCAAACTTAAACTCAAGGGCCCTGGGGGTAGTAGCCAAAAGGGAAGGGCCTGGGAGCAACTAACCCATTAGTACCTGGGCCATCGGCCAGCACTCACCAGCAGCTTTCTCCTATGCTTTCTTAAGTCACTGGGCTGGAAGAGAGAGTGAAGGGTGAGCTCACACTCACCCTCTGGATGCCCTAAAGCCAACCCCAAGGGGAGTCCCATGGTCTTAGGATGAGAAGATAGGATTCCCAGCCTCACACAGGCCTGGGGAGAATCACATCAGAAAAAAATCCTGGCCTGGAAAAATAAGCCAGTGTTCCCTCTGGAGGAGAGGAAGAGGTGTGGGCAGTAGGTGAGTTTCTTAAGCATTCTGGGCCTATCCAAAGAAGAGGGCAAGGAAGATACTGCACAGACCCTCTCCAAACCCAGGACAGGCTGGCCTGACCTGTCAGGGTCTACACACATCATGGGAAGAAGACGCCCAGCCCAGCTGAGAGAAGGGGAGCCTGCCGTCCCTTATAACCTCCCCCAGCACAGAGCCCAGCAATGGCCAGGGTGCTCAGCAGCCGCCTCTCACCAGGGTCATGACCCCCATGCGGTCCAGGTCCTGGGCAGCGCTGCGTGAGGTAAGCTTAGGTGTGGAGCGGCCGCTGAGTGGGGGGGACGCACTGGCCAGGGACAGGGCGGTCAGAGAGGTGGGGATGGAACCGCGCTTGCGCAGCTGTGTCAGGTTTAGGGCCTCCATGCTGCCGCTCGTCACACGTGTCTCAATCTCCTCCGCGCGGAGCTCTGTGGACTCCTTCTCTTCCTGAATCATCCTAGACAGTGGGCCAAACCAGACCTCGCCATTAGCCCCAGCAAGGACCAGCAGGAGGCAGAGCTTGGTGATGGCTGCACTCCCCCACCCCCCACCCCCCACCACACACAGAAGGCAGGGCCCATTGTCGTGGCATCGTGGGTATGCACGAGATTGGGCAGGCGTGCTTGCCCTGTCCCACCCGGTGGGGCTTAGAAACACGTCTCTCTTGTTAGCTGGCCTGCTTCCCTAGAGTAACCACAGCAGTTGCTTTGGAAGGAGGCAATTCAGTCAGTGAAACACCAACTGTCCTAGAAGTCAGAATTCTTACCCTACCCCGAACTACAAGGGTGACCTTGAGTCAGGCATTTGCTCTCTGTGCCTCTGTTCCCAACATATTCCACATCTGGAGTCGTCTAAATCAGTAGTTCCCAAACAAGGACTTTTATCCAGTCCTGATCCCGATGGGGTTTTCGCTGTTCCACAGAAAAATGAGCAAAGTGATGATGATGGTGTGAGTGTGTGCAGGAGGCACTCAGCGCGGAACACGTGCGCATACACACTCACACCTACATGTGCTGAGGAAAGGTGCCGACTGTCCTCCAAAAAGAAGGATTTATCTTTATTCTTTATTCTGAGAGTAAGTCCTTCCTGCTCTTTCATTTTGCAGAATGATTGTAAAAGTAAATGTAGTTATCTTTAATGTCTTACTGTGCAAAATAAAAAGTGGGTGGTCCTAGCCTGAGCAAGAGCAAGACCCCATCTCTACTAAGAATAGAAAAACAAGCTGGGGCTCGGCGCCTGTGGCTCAACGGGCTAAGGCGCCAGCCACGTACACCTGAGCTGGCGGGTTCGAATCCAGCCCGGGCGCCAAACGATGACGGCTGCAACCAAAAAATGGCCGGGCATTGTGGCGGGCGCCTGTAGTCCCAGCTACTTGGGAGGCGGAGGCAGGAGACTCGCTTGAGCCTGGGAATTGGAGGTTGCTGTGAGCTGTGATGCCACAGCACTCTATCCAGGGTG